>NQII01003084.1:163501-190341 GCA_002778355.1 Clitarchus hookeri | reverse complement strand
ACCTCGGGGCTGGCGGCGTACATGGTGGGCGTGGTGGAGCCCCGCTGCAGCACCCTCTGGCGCGCCGCTGGCGGTGGGGGCTGCTGCGCCTGCTGGTTCTTGCGCGACAGGTAGACGATGTTGAAGGAGGAAGGCGGGTCCTGCACGTCCTTGGAGTGGTGGCGAGACTCCTGGGAGGAGTAGCGCGAGTCCTGCGACTCCTTGCTGCTGTGGTAGCGCTGCATGAGCAGAGCCCTCGCCGCCGCCCTGCTCCTCGTACCGTACAAGTACTCCGTCACCACCCGCGCTTCCTCCTCCGCGTCCCACCGCAGCTCGTTGTCGTAGCTCGCCTCCTCCGACTGCGTCTTCCCTGCAAGACACGTGCACGTCCACCTTCACACGGACAGCGTCGCAGCAGTGGCGTGTGGTGAACTGTCGCGAGGTAAGCTGGCGTTATATCTGTGCTGTGCCCTGTCGCTTGCTAATCAAAACGCAGCTCGACAACTGACGTCGCAGGACGCGTGTAATGGGCTCCTGCTGCGTGCACCGAGAATGTACAGCAGTGAGCAAGCACCAGCTAACCTTGCAACAGTTCACCACACGCCACTGCTCCACAGGGGGATAGTCATACAAATTCGGGAACAATTCACAACGTACATCGATAGTGATTACTATATCTCAATGAGTTAATTTGCGGAATACACTGATCCACATATCTCATGCAATGTTGCTACATGCGGTTTTGCGATTTCGAACTTAGATTAGTGTAAAGTTGAGCACTGATTTGTTTTAAATTCAACACATTATTATTACCTGCACTGTTAGTGATAACCGACTCCCCAGTACATAGGTATAAATAAACCCTCGAATAAACTTTTCTCACTTCTGCCATGAAGTTTATGAAAGTAGTTAGAACATGGAAATGGTAATTTTTTCCCGCACTCATACATGGTAGCTCTCATATACTAGTTTAGAAAACAAACAGTTCCAAGTTCTATATTCTTGTTTAGAAAACAAACTGTCTATATGTATATAAAATCAGGGCCGGATTTAAAGGAGTGGAGGCCTGAGCCAACAAAGAGGCCCCTAATTATTTTTAAACTACTCTCAAATATGTTTGCTTATTCGCAGCGCAAACCACAAACCACCATCGCTCGTTTGAGTACAGTTTACGTTCGATAGTTTTTTAAATTACAGTTACTATATTGAAATACTGTCGAACGTTTAATGTATAATTATTGCTAGAGACCCGGGAATTTCAGGTTCATTCTGCAGCAAGCTAGACTCCACAATCCTCACTTTATTCGAGATTATTTTAGTTGTTCATTGGCTGTTGCTCTAGTTTAACTCCAGACCAGATAGCACGTGATTCGGCTCTTGTTTTTTTTAGCAGGCTCGTTGTTGGTTGAAGGTGGTACGGGGTGTGTCTTACAAACTGTGGTCCAATAGAAGCAGATACTCCCATGTACATGGGGTTGAAGTTTAACTTGTCCTCAAATGAATTCGCGAAATTTCTGGGTTTCTAATTCTTACGTATTTTCATTAAAGGATTAATTTACAAAAATATAACAATTTTGTGGAGGCCCCTCTCATACGGAGGCCACAAAGCTTCAGCCTATGTTGCCGTCCCCTACTAAATCTGGTTCTGAATATGTGTGAGTTTGTGTGTGTGTGTGTATATATATATATATATATGCCTTTTATGGTGCATTTCCTGTACTACCTATACTTTAAAATATTTTATTAAACTTAAGGAATATTCTACAAATATTTCTATGAGCCCATCACGAAATGATTTGACGGTTTCTTCCGCAGTTGTGCAAAAACCTCTACAGAATTAAATTTGTTACCCAGATAATGTACACAACTCACCGTTCTTGAACTTTATTAGGATTATTAATTTTTATTTTCATTACAATTACTAAGAAGCGAAGTACAAAAAAAAACTAAATATTAGTTGTTTTGAAATATATGCTTGTTCTGTTTATTACTGTCTGTGTATGGAAAACACTTTTGTGTGGCCATGAGATGAAATACCACAGTAAAAAAAAAATGTATACCGAAATATAATTTGTAATACTAAAATTATACAAATAATCGAATAATATATGACTTTGCTGCAAAATATTTCTAGGTTGAGCTCTCTTTTTGCCTAATCATTATAGACCCAGAAATTTCGCGGATTCATTTGAGGACGAGTTAAACTTCAACTCCACGTACATGGGAGTACCTGCTTCTATTGGATCACAGTTTATAAGACACGCCCCGTACCACGTTCGACCAATAACGAACATGTCAGGAAAACAAGGGCCGAATCACTTGCTACCTGGTCTGGAGTTAAACTGGAGCAACAGCCAACGAACAACTAAAATAATCTCGAATAAACTGAGGATTGTGGAGTCTTCCTTGTTGCAGAATGAACCTGTGAAATTTTCGGGTCTCTACTGATCATTAGGGGCACCCGTTTCCCGCGAAAAGATTTCACGTTAAGTTGTGTTCCAATTCACTTTAGTTCAGAATCGCTCTCGTGATTGGATCGTTAAGTTGTTTACCCGCCAATCTCGGACGGTCGGCATTGAAGAAACTTAACTCTGAATGGCTCACTCATGTATCCGACTTTCTTCACACTAAGACAGGCGGCCAATAGCCAAAGGAAAGGTGCGAATGTGCATGCGGGATAGTGAAGTGTAGCCAGAGCGTAAATCTTACCGCGAAAAACAGGCGACCCTACTAATTATGTTTAAGACATTGGCTGCTCTTAATATGTTCAGTAGTGATAATGCGGGATTAGTCTACATACTGCATACCATTACCTGTCGCTACAATGTTACACATAAACATTACAAACGTTTAAGTGTATATTATCTACTGCTCTGAGTGACGTCCAAATCCGTATCTCCTACAAAACACGCGGTATTTTCTACGCTCTTTTGACCTTGCCGTGTGTCAGTCGGCGGTTTCTTACTGGCTCATATTTTGTAGCCTCGTGCAGGGGATACGTAGAAGTCGACAATTTCCGCTCGTGATCGGCGAAGTCGAGACTGTTTCTTTCCGCGACCGCCAGGGAATAAGTCGTAACGGCGCGCAGGCGTGAGTAATAGCCAATCAACGCTCACGCCCACCGCCTACCCGCGGCGTGCAGGAGAGAATAGCGCCTCTGGTGGCGTTACAGGAGGAATGGCGAAACACGTAAACTAACTGACGGTCGCTAAGTGCAAGACATTGAGCCAGAGGGTAGTCTCGCAGTGGTGCTCCCTTTAACGCGGTACTAATGACAGTGATACCGCTGCATATAATGATGATAAAGATAAGTGTTTCTTCCGAGCCACTGCACTGCGTTAAAATTGTTGTACTAGAATTCGTATACCTGGTGGCCATTTTGAAAAAAAAAAATACAATAACCTCTTTTGCTTACAAAAGTACACCAAGATAAAATTAATAATTAAATTTTTCTGAAAGGACATGAAACGTCTGTCAAATTCTATTTCCATCAATGTCCCAGCATAACTTAAAATATTAAATAGTTTTCAAATAACGGCTGTGTCACTAATTCTCTGCACTTGGTTAGATAGCGAGGTACGTGGGACGAGCTATTTTTTTTTGCAAACTCCTATTTACTCAGGTTCAGTGCTAATAAAGTGGGTTAATAACTAAGAAATACACCATTAGCTCTTTCCTTATATGAATAGTGGGACTGTTGAAGAAGCAGTTCTCGAAAAGTTGTAATTATTACCCAAAAAATGCATATTATTTACGGATGAAAAAGTGTTTCAGTCAGAAAAAGATTTTTTAAAAAAAAATACCATTTGCAATAACATGTTCGTAACGGCAATTTATTATTTCGTATAATGCGCGTTTTATTACTGTAAATAACATTACAGTGTTGATTTTTTTTAAAACTGACCAGTTATCACTTTAATGCAACAAACCAAGCCACAAAACACTTTAAAGTGTTACATTTTATTTTACATATATGCTTTTAACATTAATGCATTTTTTGTCTCATTTCGTATCACGGAAGCATGAAATTTTGCATGGCGTACGACGTAGCATTCAATCAGATATCAAAATTTTGTTACCAATGCAATTATTGCGTATTGATTTCCGCAGTGTATTTATATCGCAATTAATAACGATTCGGCTGTGCAATGTTGAAAATGAAATACTGGCGGATGAGCCACAAGTATTCTGTTCTTCTCTGAATTTATTCTGCGCTTGCTTTAAGTACAGGACAAATAATCAAATCGGTTTTTATATAAGTAAGGCATCACCCATTGTTGGACCAAGGTAATTTTATTGTATAATGACGCTCTGAAAACCAGATAATGCTTTTAAGAATCTTAATGCGCAACAAATATCTTTACAAAGCATCTTGGATTGCCGCAGTAAAATAACATTTGGGTTATAAAGGACAATAGATCCAATCAGTTTCAATATCAGAGTTACAATACGCTCGTGGTGACATATTGCTACCGTGGCGTGATGTACCTACAGAAGAGCTTTCCAACAATATCTTAGGGTTGTTTACCGTTTTGACGATAGTATGGCTTCAACCTTGCTGAGGATACCGATATGGACAACAACAACAACAACAACAACAACAACAACAACAACAACAAGGCTTATATTGCTCCAGTCCTCGGCTGCAGAGTCATCACTGGAGTAGCGACGCTACGCTATGAGCTATGAACTGTTCTCCAGGTCACTGGTATTGTCGAATCCCGTTCAGCTTTATATTATTGAACTAACACTAGTTCAACCAGCCTCGTGGAGCTTCCATGGCTGCGAGCCTCTCTGGATGCGGAGGTCGTGACATAGCATGTTCCCACCCCCGCACTCCTCGCGGTTTCCCCCCACTTCCGCCCCGCCAGGCGCATGGCTGTGATTTTATCACCAACTTCCCTAATGGTGTATTTTGTTATTGTGAGAGTTTTAATGCCCACTATCTACCACCATACCGGTTTATTATGCTATTCCCCACCCCTCTCCCAGCCAACAAAGGTTCGCATCCCCCTTTCGGAGGCCACACCCTGCACGCCAGTTGGGGCGGAACAGCCATTTCACGTTAACATGATGGCATGTTAATGCCTCGCTCGTCTTTCGACGATAGGGGCATTGCCGGTTGCGATTTTCAAACTACTGCCTAGACGAGTCCATCCTCAATTTGACCTCCGGGCGCAGGGTAAATCATGTTTGTGGATCAACACAAGCCCCACCAGGGCCGCGTTTCCTGACCCCCCAGCTGAGGGAACCTCTAGAGTAGTGAGATAAGCCCATGTTACTCCTTCCTTTTCATCATAGGTTCTCCATTTCGGTGGGCTAATACCCCAGCCCGAAAATGGTCCCTTTCCATTCTCTTGAATTTCTTCACATTGGAACTCAGCCTTTGGGCCCTTCTGACCGTAAAGGAGTCGACCGGCCCGCCACCTGGTGCCTCTGTTGTGACACTGCCCACGAACTACGGATTGCCACGGAGTTGAACACCCCCAATAGTATAACCTGGCATAGGGCACGCCCGGGAGTTTCCCACGTTTGCCAATCCTTACCATGGGATTGGCCAGCGGTACCACGAGGAGGTGTGGGTTCCCTTCGACTGGCAGAGGCTATAACTCGCGCTTGACCAGTCCTTCCTCTAGCTAAGTTTCCTGCCAACCTATGATACTAGGGGCGGCAATACCCCCAACACAACTATCTGTTAGCAGGATTCTCTCCGCCTCCAGAGTGGCACTCGTAAGCCGAGAGGGGAAGCCCCTTCCGTAGTCGAGGACGACCCCACCAGGTTCAGTGACACAGCCCAGGAGCACCCTGGAGGGACCCCAGGGAGAGACTGTCTCTCTCGGGTGCCCCCCCCCCGATAATGTCACATAATGACACAACCTTACAGACATCCGCCATTGATATACGACCAAGGAACTGAACTGGCCCTTGTAGATCGGGAGGGAAAGCGCCATCCGATATGGACAAAGTTCCCGGTGGAACCGGCGCTGGCCTCACCAAACCTCCCCTCCAGGTGGCCGATACCTATTAAAAGGTCATACCTGGAGCGCTTCTTTCTACTTTTACGTTACCTCCCTCAAGCTAGATCTAATTCGGCTCTTTTTGTTCGCAGGGCACCACCGGGAATTTGAATTTTGAAGTCCGTCATGCCGGTCGAAATTAATTCAAAACACAGAGCTACATTTTACATATACACCTAACGCGCTTGCGCTTGTGCTTCTTTCACGGGAAAATTTAAGTATGACGGCCCACCCTTACCACATTCTCGGCTCAGTGCGTCCGAGTGTGTACTGGGCTCAGCTTTAGAGGACAGCTGGTATCCAGAATTGTCCCCCGCCTCCTCACCCACCGGGCGCCAGGAGCATTGTTCAAACCACACTGCAGACTTTCTTTACGTTACGTCACATTTACACACACATTCACTACCATGGACAATATATGTGCTGGCGATAAAGGTAAACTAGTGATTCATTTGTTAAAATATAGCCGACCGCCCTTGGTGCAGTCAGTTGGAGCGCCGCCGGACTGGGGCGTGGGAGGTTCTGGGTTCGAATCTTAGGTAAGGCATGGGTGTTAGTTTAAGTAAGATTATAAGTAAGTTTATAAGCCGTCCCCTGATAAGCCTTCAGGCATAACACTGGGGGACGCTAATAAACCCTTTCCAATTCCAGTTAAAATATAATTTTTGCTGCATATTTTAATAAAGACGTGGTCATAAGTCTACGTGCATGCTGAAATTACCTCTCCTCGATACCATAAAATTTTGTTTTGTAACTGATACACACAGATTCTTTGGAAAAAACAAAAATTAATTTAACAAAAAATTAACACCAAAATTTAAATTAATAATTTTCATAGGTCTTCACCAATTGCTGTTTTATGTCATCGCAGTTTCAGAATTTCAGTTTACTTGATTACGGCTGAATTTTTATCATGGTTTATGTTATAAACGTCTAAAATATTTATTACTATATAACGTGAAAATAGGGCTGAAAATTGCAAAACCGATTATACAGCCCCAGATATACTATAAAAAAGAAATCAGTAGTCTGCTTAAAACCGCAGATTAAAGTCATGAATTTATTTTGCAGTTTTCCAAAATAATAATAATTATTGAGGGTTTAAAGCTTGTCTCTTAAACTTAAATATTTTTTTATTTTTGGTTCTCTTTTAAACCTGTACAGATAACATGCACGTCCATTTCCAGTACTTTTATATTTAGCAATTTTCGGGTCTAATATAAGATAAATATATGTTTAACACGTCATATTTTCTGGACTAATGAATTGAATCGAGGAAACAATCGATACACTTATTACACCTGTAAATTACGGCAGTATTCTTTACATACTGTTATGCTTTCCAGTTCAACGAAAGTAATTTCTGCCGCACAGCAATCAAAAGTAATTTAGTTTATGTTATATGTGCGCAGAATGCCTATTTTACATATTTTTAAAATTATTTCAAAAGTTTTATATAGAGCAAAGAATGTTAAATAGATAACAGAAACGCTGAATTACAATTGAGTGTTGACTCAGCACACGACTTCAGTTCTTTTTCTGTGTCGAACGTCGATATCAATGAACAGATGCCTAGGCACAGCCAAAAAAAAAAAAAAAAAAAAAAAAAAAAAAAAAAAAAAAAAAAAAAAAAAAAAAAANTAATTCAGTTGAAATACGAAAGCATTTCGACAAAGGTTCTTTAAATAATGTCGGGGTTTTCTGCTACACTAAAACACCCTGGTCGTACGGGGAAGGGGACGGAGTGAGTTGGTCTTTTAATTCCCTTTTATGAAGTTGCAATGAAAAATAACATAACAGCACTTAAAATAAACTGTTCAAATCCTGTTTTTAATTAACCTCTACAAAGGTATGCTATTTGGTTGTCGCTTGAATATTTTTATGACTGAGCTGTACCAGGAAATAATGTTCATTGTGAAAGTGAAGGCGAAGATGAAAAAATTTATCCCCACCCGAACCACATCTCCCATTTTCAAATTCGTTACACGGGCCTGCAGGTGTTTTTCGGACATACAGTTCTCGAATTTCTTTGTCCAGCGGGCTGATTACGAACATCACGTATCACAAGATTCGATTCGTTGATAAGCGATTGTGCGAGTGTGTAGCGACTTGGAAGCGAGCTGAGCATGGAAATCTAGTTTTTCGTTACTGTGCCGCAAATGTCGGAGTTCGATAACGTCGCGGCGATGGCAATCGCCAGACGTAAGCACAAAGCTACTGTGGGGCCAACATCGCAACTGTCGTGCGCTGTTCATCACAAGTACGATTGTTCGCAAGATATTGGTTACAGCAGTCTTTGTAGGTTGTTGTTCGCTGTTGGCTACGGCTGCACGAGTTTTCCTTTACTGTCAGCAGACGTCACGTAGGTACGTACTTTTCTCGTAAACAGATGTCTCGCTCGGAGAGCTGTGAGTGTATAAACCACAAATATAAATAGTTAATTATATTGCCGCACAAGTTATTCATAGTGCCTTTTTAAATCTATTTTCAGGAAGGTGTTTACGTATGCCTAGACATAGTTACTAGATACAATTTACGAACTTATTTTCAGTGTATTCGTTTGTTCTGTGACGTCATAGAATTTTGCTATGCTGCGAGTTGAGTTGAGAAATTTGGGCGGCCCTTAACAACGAGGTCTTTAGAACAGATTAGAATGAAAAGAGGTGAGCATGGAGAGCGCCTGAATGCAAGTGCGGGGGAAACGTGAGATCCTCGAGAAAACCCGCCGACCACCGGCATCGTCCGTCACGATTCCCACTTGCGAAAACCCGGGACTCACCCGAACGGGGATTGGACCAGGTTCGCATTGGTGGGAGGCAGGCAGTCTAACCGCTCAATGTGTAAGGGATATCCCCAGGGATCGGTCCTAGGACCTGTTTTGTGGAACGTCCTTTTTGATTCACTACTGAATTTGCAGCTGACAGAAGAAAGTGAGATATTTGCCTACGCCGATGATGCTCTTGTGATAATTCCAGCATGGAGCCNGCAGCTGACAGAAGAAAGTGAGATATTTGCCTACGCCGATGATGCTCTTGTGATAATTCCAGCATGGAGCCGAGCTGAATTGGAACACAAAACAGAAGAAACATTAAAGAAAGTCGAGAGATGGGGAAAGATAGTCAAGTTGGAATTCTCTGTTGAGAAAACCAGTACAATGCTACTAAAGGGAAGACTTCAAAGATTGCAAACGATAAGATTTTAGCGAAGACCATTGACGATAAAGAGCACAGTTACGTATCTTGGAGTGGTATTGGATAGCAAGCTATGCTCCCAGGATCACATCAGGTACCTTATGGATAAAGCTGTAAGTTTTTTCACGAAGATGAGAGCAGTTTCCACATAATCGTGGGGACTTGGATTTAAAACCCTGATAAATTTGTAGAGAGTGTCTTCCTGGGAATTGAATTGTACAGATCTGGAGTGTGGTATGAAAAAGCAAGATTAGTGCATACACAGAGACTTCTACTGAAGACGCAGAGAGCTGCATTTCTTGCGATTACAAAAGCATACAGGACAACATCTACTGAAGCATTGCAAGTGATAGATGGAATGATCCCCCTCGATCTGTTAGTAATAGAACGAGGAAGTTTAATGAACGTAACTGATGGAAGACCTGCATTTGCGGCGAGGAAGAATGAAGTCAGAAGAGAGACGCTGGACCTCTGGCAGAAGAGATGGGATGCCTCGGATAAGAGGAGAACAACATATAGAATATTCCCTGACATAAGGGATAGAGTCTGTCATAACTGGATCACGACTGATTATCATCTGTCACAGATGTTAACAGGACATGGAAANACATAAGGGATAGAGTCTGTCATAACTGGATCACGACTGATTATCATCTGTCACAGATGTTAACAGGACATGGAAACTACAAGGAAAATCTATACATATTTAGTTTGGTAGACTCGCCTCTCTGTAGGATATGCAGCATTGGAAACACAATGTTATATGTACTACAATGTTGTCCGAAGATCGAGAACTTAAGAACTTAATACTGCAGAAGACTTTATATAGAAGAAAATTAATGTAACTTACTTGATATAATGTCCAACAAGGGAAAAGCAAAAATGAATAGAGGAATATGCAAGAAAAATCTCTATAAGATTAGAAGAGTTTGANACATAAGGGATAGAGTCTGTCATAACTGGATCACGACTGATTATCATCTGTCACAGATGTTAACAGGACATGGAAATTACAAGGCAAATCTATACATATTTAGTTTGGTAGACTCGCCTCTCTGTAGGACATGCAGCATTGGAAACACAATGTTATATGTACTACAATGTTGTCCGAAGATCGAGAACTTAAGAACTTAATACTGCAGAAGACTTTATATAGAAGAAAATTAATGTAACTTACTTGATATGATGTCCAACAAGGGAAAAGCAAAAATGAATAGAGGAATATGCAAGAAAAATCTCTATAAGATTAGAAGAGTTTGANGATGTCCAACAAGGGAAAAGCAAAAATGAATAGAGGAATATGCAAGAAAAATCTCTATAAGATTAGAAGAGTTTGATCTGTGGATACTAAATAATCCACAAGAAATGGAATTTATTTCTTCTCCCTGAAAATGATATCACACCCTAATACTTTCAAAGAAGACCAATATAACATTTTTGATGCTGGGAGCGGACCTGATCAACTGAAGTGGACAAACGTAAAACAGCTATATAAATTTTGTAGTGGGAGTGGACCCACTACACAGTCTGAGTAATCCCAGTGCAAATACGTAGAACTTTCAAAGAATTCGTCAGAATGGCAACTGATGAGTTTGGGGTGCTTCGCCCCCCCACTCTGAAGAAGTTAGAAGACATGATGCAGATCTGAACAATAGAGGAACAATGACCTAAGCAAGGAACTAGGATAATAGAGAGTAGAAATATACGGACTTGCCAATGGAACATGGAACAGGGGAATGAAATGACGAGAATCCAGACTGAAGGAAGGTATATGCGGGGGAGGGGGGTTCGAAATGGGGGTGAAAAGGCGCCCCTTCCGGCTGCTGCCTTACGAAGGGATGGATATAGTTAATATATTGTAGAGTCACTATACAATGGCTTAGAAAAGTAGAGTAGAGTTATATACAATAGAATAAAGAGAACAACCACCAGGTTGCTGGGAGAATCAGGGTTGAAGGCAGGATCAACCGCGCCACACTCACCCTCCGAACAGCTTGGCAGTAAAATAAAATATAGTTTGTAATCATATAAAACAATAATCAATCAAAGGGTGATGGTTTGTAAAGTATTAAAAAAACAAAAAGTTAAAGTTACGTGACCCGAGAGAGCCAAAGGAAGGAACGTTATAAGATAGAAAACACAATGATATGCTAAAGGAAATACTTACACCCCTGCATTACCCAGTTAGGGCAGAGGCGCGGGGGTGAAGTAGCTGGCCACGAAAAAAAAAAAAATCTAACCACTTATCCATGGCGAACCCACTATGCTTTGAGGTTTGACGAAACGTATACCGCAGCGCTGTTCGTAACCACTACACTCGCTTTGTGTTTCGTTATGTCTCCGAGGCGTAACGACTGCCGTAGGAGAGTTTGTGTTCACTCCGCAGGTGAGGTTAGTGTTGTGCCGATCGTTGAAGTCTCCGCGGCGCGCGGCCCACGCGGCACCTCGGCTGCCTCACGAGGAACGTGTTCGGACCTGGCTCGCTCCACAATTCACGCCTACGATCTTCAATGACCCGGGTGCGCTGGAGAAGATTAAAACCGGCCAGTTCGTCTGCTGGAGGAGTTGGTGATGAGGGGTGACGAGGGAGGGGTGCTCGAATAACCGGTTAGCGAGCAAGGAGTGAGACGGGCAGTCACTCGTGATCGCCGCGCTGCCATCAGGAAACCAGAGGAATACCGGCGACCACTCACCGTCCCACGCCGTCGTTTTTCTTATCACTGGGTACTAAGGGGTTTACGCAATACAAATTAAGACGTAAGCAGTAGTTAGGTTCCAAAAATTGAGTTGACACAATAACGATCCTACTGCAAGTTCGACCAATTGAAAGCATTTTATATCGTGAGTAGAGGAATTATGGGGTCTTTGGCACATCGGGACCTGGGACCGGAGCGTCGGAGCTCTTAGTACTGAGTCATTCCGGCCGGCCATAATAGATCCAGGTGCCCTTGACCTTTGGTCTTGACCCTGGTGACGTTTGACCATGACCCCTATGACCTTAGGCTTAAAAACCAAAAAACCCAAACAAATTAAAAAAATCCTAAAAAAATCTACAAAAACTGCAAAAATTTGTAAAATAATTTATACCAAAATATATAAAAATTATTAAAAAATGTATTTAAAAAAAAACTTAAATTTTTGGAGGTCCCCCACTTTCTGCCAAACATACTAATTCCATCATCTTGGTAGGTGCAGTCCACCATCTTGGTAGGCGTCAAAGCCACCATCCGCCATCGTGGTAGGTGCAGCCATCCGCCATTTTGGTCGGTGCAGGCCGTCATCTTTGCAGGGGTCACAATCACCATCCGTCATCTTAGTTTATTATGTTTGTCATTTGTTTTTGCATTACTAGAGTTTGTCTCTCATCTTTGTTCGACCGCCATCTTGGTTTTTTCGTTTGTTATTTGTTTTACATTGCTGGTGTTTTCCCCAGCACCGCGCCAGCAGACGACTGACCCCCTCCACTCCCCCCTTACAAAATATTTAATTGACCAATAGCCCCACCCCTGATTCTCATTGGCTAATTGCCCACACCCTTACATGATATTTAATTGCTCCGCAAATGTTTATCATTGGCTAATTACTCGGGTGTTTTCAGAAACCTTTGTTCGACCAACTAGTCGGTTCTCCTCCAACCTCTTCTAATATATTTAATTGCTCCACCATTGTTTCTCATTGGCTAATTACTAGGGTGTTTTCGGAAACCTTCGTTCCGACCAATCGGCGGCCTACTTTAATCGCGAGGGCGGACTGTTTCCCGACCTCCCTTTAAATTTATTTATAAGACGCACCCCGAGCCCCCTCGGAAAATCAGTCATTTTTATCGCTCTTAGAAATGTACATGTGTTCTCCCAGTGGCCATAAAATCCTTTCGGACATTTTGGCATTTGGAAGGGTGCGCTTGCTTAGTGCCTTGGACAAACAGGACGAGTTACCGTACCTGCCGAAAGAATTTCCCCTGGTCTACGCACCTTACGAAATTTCGACCGTATTATAGTATTTGCCGGCCTACCTTCAGGACGAAGACATACAGGACTGCCTCCCGTGCAAGGAATGTTTCGAGGGATGCACCACCTCGGTTCCTGACACGCCGCATCGTAAGGGGTTGGTGCAAGGTCCGCCGAGCAGCCCTCGCGACGTCTGCGCCCGTGGAAGACGACGTCACCGTTGAAGAAGACGTCCCCATAGAAGATGCCCTCCCCGTTGAAGACGCCTCTCCGTAGAAGACTACGTCCCTGTGCAAGTTATCTACTCGCAAGCTGTACCCGTGAAAGATGCTTCCCTTCAAGAAATTTACTGGCAAGCACTACCCAGCGAGGAAACCAACCCAAAACACAGGTGCCCGATGTGTATGGACGTCGATAAAGTTTTAAATGACTTTGTAAAAAATTTGTGAAACTCGATGTGTTCATGGGAAATTAAAATATTTAGCCATCACTAAAATAATGTATGATATATTTTATGCGTATGAACATAATGATTTATTTAAATAAATTAAGGCTTATAGGTAAAACACTTTGCAAATGAAGGCTGGCTCAAATATTATCTCTAGACGTGCTGTGTAGCGGCTGCAGAGACGGCCGGAGGTTATGGTTGGCACCACATGCAGTATTCACGCACAAGTTGGCAGCCGTGTATAAGATGCACTTTGCTCTTCCTGCTGAACACACAGTGGGCGGATGCGCGGGCCACCTGGAGGCTGGGAAAGTAGGGGAGGGGAACAGCTCGTCTACAGCGGTGGCTTCACGCTAGCTACGTTAAATTTATTATTCCAACAGAGATCGATTTCATATTCATTTTCATGTAAAACTTTAATACATTGTAAAAAGAATTCACGAATGCGTATTTATTTTATCATACAAAGTTTAATACGCCGGAAAAAAAGGAAACATACTTTTGTCTTTAGCCCATTCGAGAATACACACGAGGGCACACTGACAGGAGGGTCCGGGTTCGACACTTAAGAAAAATATACTAGTTACCCTGCTGATGAAAAAAAAGTCAAAACATAAAAATGAAAAAAAATTATACCCGTTACTATACTGATTTGTGAAAAAAGGCAAAATATTCTTTAAAAAAATTAAGCTCCCATCACATACACTCCAAACACCTTTAAAACAAAATTTAAGCCAGCGCACAGGGAAAATATGATGTATAGAAGTGTATGCACCGTCCATTCATAATCAGCTCCACGTTAGTGTAACAAGGCTTGGAATATTTCGCACGCAAAACATACATTATAGAATAAATATTTATTATATCGATGACATCAAATGTGAAACAACAAAAAGTAAAAAAAATTTTAAATGTTTCCGTTAGTACACTAAAAAAAAAAGCAGGGTTTTTACGCCAAAATGTCTTTCTCAGCTATCCATGAGTCATTACGTTTAGAGTGTGTTCCAGTCACCGCACGTACACGCGACCATTACATCGTTTCAGCACCTTCTCCACCAAATACACGTCTGGAAACTGCGTAGGCCAGATCTCTTCGGTGTAAAATCCACCAATGATGGGTTCGCCGCGTAGGTACTCGAGGTAATACATGCGTGGGTACGAGTGTCGTATACGCACCACCTTGTACAACTCTGCAGACCAGTTCTGACGGAAGCCTTTGTGGAAAACTCCCCGTTTTTTTTTTCATCCGCACCAAGTAAGCGATCTTCGCTTTAGGCTTGCGTGGATACCTCCTCTTCGAAATAGTATACATGGTCCGAACCAGGCAGTCGTTTTTCACATCTTCGGGCTTCATGCAGTTTGTAGAATGAACGGTAGAATTGTACTTGCGAACGAGTTTTTGGAGTATATCAAACCACTTGTAGTTTCCGTTCGCCGTGAAATGTCTCCACAGTTTAGCTTCGAGCGTCCTTTGAAAACGCTTGACGATGCTGGCATTGAGCCCAGAGTGTGTAGAATAATGATTTATACCATAGTTTTTCATCAGTGCACGAAAAGTTGCATTAAAATATTCTTTACTATCGCCGGTGTTGAGATTTTTTGGTACGCTTCCTTCGCGCAACACATCCGCCACGCTTTCGTGACGCCGCGCGCGTTCTTCGACTTGAGCGGCCTGGCCCAGGCATACGAAGTAGCGAACTTTGGTCACACGAGCAAAGTCTTGCACTTCGATCGGGTCAGATTGGAAGTAACGTCAAGCCATTTCACGACGTATTTCTGCGCGGGTAATTTATCCTAGCGTATTTGTGCAGCTCGTCAGCAACTGCATACTTGCTCATTTAGAAATGTAGCCCGCCTCCGCGAGTTCTTCGATGATGGAAATTATTTCGTTCGTGTGCGAGCGGTTTCCTGCTGCCTGCGAAGCAATCAGAAGCCTCAGCCTATCTACTAACTCATTCGGATCATCCCAAAACTGATAGTAGATTTTTTTTTCCTATCTCCAACTTCTGAGTCAAACCCGAACCACCAATTTCACGTACCCTAGGAAAGAGTTAGGCCATAATGGGGAATTTTTCGTCCGCCGTGTCTTTAAATCGATGTGCTGCAGGGTTATTATCGGCGTAATATAAGCGACATTGCTTTAACAAAAGGCGGCACTTGCGTAAATACGACTCGGTGTAGTTTCCAGGGCGACTACGAAACAAAAGTTCTCTCAATCCCTGCGTGATTTCCACCTTGCGCTTGCCGATCTGCAACACAACCCTGGGAAAAAATAAAACTTCCTTATTTCCAAGGTATCATTTCCCACCACTTTTCTGCAAACCACAAGTCTTGTCGGTAGTACGGTCAGAGTAAGACGCGATGTAGTGAGACAGAAGAGTCTCCACATCGGACCCGTGCTCTCGTGTTCGTCTCCGTTCTCGCGCACGCAGCGAATCGATCAGGGGCAAACCTTCTTCGTCGCTGGCGATTCCACCTTCCGATTCGGGCAATTCCGGGCATCTTTTCCGTTTACGCGTAGGGGTCGGTTCTCCCACCTCGATTTCACGTTTGATTTCATCGCGGGCATCATCCCCGTCACTAGTTTTTTTTCTTCTTCTAATTTCGTCTATCCAGAGGGTAATAGAGTTGCTGTAGGTGCAGCGTCGCATCGCCCTGAGGCGATAGATATCATGAGCCATGCAGTGGCACCCATCTTTTCGAATAATTCCCCTGCATTAGTTAGGAGAGTCTCGTCACCCTCGGACCAGAAAATCAATCGATGACATTACGAAGATGGTTGCTAATTTCCTTACAGTAGCCACAGCACGGAGTATTCAATACCAATACAACTATGGCGCATCGACGTCCAAACTAAAGCTTATAAGCGAGTGCCCTTCCCTTCCTATAACTCTCTGCATACCCCCACCATAGCCTGCTTCCCCTTCGTCATGTGTCTGTGCGCCTGCGAATAGAAAACAGTTACCTATATTCAATGCCTATCGTAGTTTCGCATGTATCCGGTTCGTATATTTTGAGACATAGCAATCTAGAAAAGCTGATTTTTAGCTATGCTGGAGGGCATGAAAATAACGTTTTCAATGTACGTAATGTCTTGAAAGTAACATTCCGTCATTTTCTGGAATGTGCTTTTTTTTTTCCTAGGGAAACATATTGAGGGCACATTTAATAGTTTATTCGAAAAACGAATTTTTCAAGCACGCTGCACAACGCATTTCAAGGCTTATAAACCATACGATGGAATGACAGTCTTTGTGTGATGTATCGGAAAAACTACGAAATACAACGGAAAATAAAAAAACATTAGCAGGAAATCTCAATATGTTCCAGGTGCAAATATATTCTAAGTAACGGGAAATCAGTTCCCAGCAGTTGATGGTCGAAGCCACACAAAGCTTGGAATTACAGGTAAGCGCATAACGCGAACATTTTGGTAACGAGAGAATCACTATTTCTGAAATCGGCTCTCTTTGGTCGGTACGTTCTGAGACACCGTGAATCCCACTTTAGGCTCCCGCCCTTCCTGATGATTGATCTGCGTTGCAGAGTGTCTGAAATAAATGTTTCTTCTACAAAACTATTAAAAACGCGCATAACGTGCTGATGTACCAAAAACAAAACACACAAACTTCAGACGAGGGCAGTTATGTGCTTTCGAGACATTACAAGACAGAAACCATATTTCAGAGAAGTCCAGAATGGCTAAAAATGGCTTTATCATAACGCCGTATCTAATAATAAACGAGTCAGAAACATACAAAACTGCTAAAGGGCCCTGCGTTGAACTTTCCTACAGACTTTCCACTAATAAAATAATAGGGTCACCGCTTTAAGTCCCATAGGCCCACCCAGCACGTCGAGAACACCACACGCAACTTCAGAGCCTTGCGTTTAGGGGCGATGACGTACTATATGATCGTGGCAGTGTCGCCCTTATCACTCTCGCGCTTCTCGGCCTCAAACGCGCAAAAACGCTTCAGGTACGCGGGAGCCTTAAGAGGAGTAAGTACTGAAACTATTGTTGTGAAATCGTTGTTTGCGCGAATACGCGTATCTCGGTAAATAAATGTTCTGGGAATACAAATATATGCCTTAAAAAAAAAAACAAAAAAAAAATGGGGGGGGGAGGACCCCCATTTTTTATTTTTATCATATTAAACGTATTATTTATGAAAAAAAAAATCGTGGAAAATTTTTAATTATAGCATTTTTGAAGGTTGCCAATGCAGTCACTTTAAGCGGCAAGAGAAAAGAACGGTACGGACCCGTGGGCTTCCATAGCGTGTAATAACGTCCCATCGTACAAATATGATTTGCACAGTACATTTCCCCTCCTTTTTTGACTGAGAAGGTCAGCAGGTGTAAGGGTCACACTGGCACGCGCTACAAGAGCGCCATCGCCGCTACGCACACAGCTCTGAACTGGCGTGCAGTGTTCTCGTGGTGCTGCGTGTACATATGGCACTTTCAGTGGTGACCGTATCATCTTATTGATGAAAAGTCTGTAGCAAAGTTCAATACCGGTGCCTATCGCAGTTTGACTCGTGTCCGGCTGGCATTCATTAAGATACGGCAGTCTGAGAAAGCCGTTTTCAACCACATCGGAGGGCTCCAGACTAATATTTACAAAATGCGTAGTAACTTTATAACAGTACCGGTCCATCCTCGACTGAGGTATGATGTCTTTTCATAGGTAAACATACTGGGGGTCCGTTGAATAGTTTCGTCAGAAAAACCAGGACTTCAAACACACTGCAAAGCAGTTCAAGTGCCAGGCAGGCAGGCAGGTGGGCGGGGCCCTTAACTCGGAGAACATCGGCACTGGGAACGGATTCGAAGCCAGGCCTTGACCACGAGGGTCGAGAGGAACACAGGTGTAATTAATTACAAGCTACGACCCTTTCATTACTTGCAAACACACAAAGGGAAACCGCAAGTGGAAAGTGCTTTCTCTTCCGCGGCGGCTAAATTAAATTTCACTGAAGGCATACGCGTGTGTGCATTTCAGAAGATTGGCCCCCGCTCAGTTGGAACGGACCGCAAAGCTTCGAGGAGCTGGGCCGAGCATCGCGATAAGCTACTTGCGCTACGGCGATAATTATAAATCCCGATATTATAATCCACCCACGGTTACTTCCCACTCTTCTAAAGCTCTGCCAAAGTTCTACTTCCAGGATATTCCTCCGCCTCGTGCAAACTAAGCTTAAGTTAGTCTAGGAAGTTACACCAAACGACAACGCGCCGTATTCGTGCGCACTCAGTTGTAATAATATTTTGCAATACTTCTTACTAGGCGCTACCGACACGCATATTTTCCCATTATTTTTAATTCATATTTATTATAAATGATATATTATTAATTATAAATAAAGTACAGGCAAAACTTCAATTTAACGAAAAAAATAAGATACTTTCATGTTAAAAGAGGTATATAACGCTTATGATACATAGCATATTTTCGAAATAACTATACACGTCGTACATGGGGCAATTTTTCAAAGGTTCGATTAAAAAAAAATGTGAAGAAACCGCGAATAAACTGTAACCAATTTTTCTTTTTGGTTATTTAATTGGCCATTCTGAGGACAACCTCGTGCACGAACTTCTAACTTCAAAATTGACAATTGCTTTGAACGTGCAGTTAATAAAAAATGGGAACATCAATTAAATTGATTAATGTCGCCAACAAAATGTTTGGTCGCTACAAACAAATTCTTTGTCCAAAACTAAACATATAATTTTGTTGAAAAATTGTAATGGGATGATTTCTTATACTAAGTATATGTTTCACATACTAAAATAATTAATTATTTTTCATTTGGATTTGTGAATAAATTTCATTCATTTGGTGAAACGGAGACTTAGGGTGCGCAATTTTTAACGCCCTTTGATTTGCAATAATAGTCAATAAATATATTTTATTTTCGCCTAAGACATTAACTTCCGAGTGCGGTCGAATATACACACTGTGTTTATTACTTACATGGCAATGTTTATTTAAAAAGGCGGTTAAATGATAAAAAAAATGGCTGAAAGGAAAAAGTAACTAGGGCTTCAAAAGTGCTCACTTCACCGTGAACAGCGTATACGAGCATAGGCATCGAGAATGAGAGCTTGGGACACGGGCAAGGCAGGGAGTGGTGTTCCCCCTCCATCACTTTTCTGCACCATCCCCCTGGGTCGGAGGGTTGTCGTACTTCAATTTATAATAAGCATTTATGACGTATGGTAAAGTACTTGCCAAGTTATTTTTAAAATTTATTTTATGTATAGGTATTTACGCTAATAAAAATAATTTCAGTAATAGTGACATTTGAACAAAAAATTTTAAAAATAAGTTTTATATTTCCTGAAACAAAAACTAATATAGGTATTTTGACAATTGTGGAAATTATCTGAGAAGGAAGGGACAGTATGCTTCAAGTTCCTATGCCCTAAAGATGTTGTAATATCGCTGAAAATTAAGTGTAACCAAGAGGTTAAAAAAAAAAAAAAAAAACAGTAGAACCTACCTCCGACTGGGCCAAAGGCAGAATAATACAAAGCACTTACGTTAATACACACCAAACTAAAACTAATGCAGCTCAACACTAAACAACGAACAAAAACTAAACATAGTGTAATTATCAACATAATTTTTCTTTTGTTCAAGAGGAATGCGTTAACATTTGATTTTAATTAAACGCACATATATTATTTTAAACTCAGTTTTATATTCATGACAGAATTTAACATTGTTAATTAAACTGAACTTCCGAAATTACTCCAAAATCTCATTGGTGTCCTACAATTAATATGCTTTGACTAAGTCAGACAAGCTCATACACTAAGCTAAAAGTTACTGCACGCAGGCTGATGGCTCACCTAATATTATAACATACAATGTCACGGTCCGGAGGTGGCACATTAAATACCTAAGCAATACAGGTCACCCTCCCTTGAGCAATACGTCAAGGATTGCGCTGTCATGTAGTGGTTGTAATAAAATTCAATACTCAAACTTTGAGGGATATCTAATATAAGACATCGTAACATATATTTATTGTTAAATAACTATCAATATTACATACTCCGTTAAACACGCAATGACGTCAGAGTGCAATGTATGTGCTGTGATGAATCGTCAATAACCCGAGATTGAATAGTCAATTTACACAACCAACACACATGGTCAGGTGAAAACATTCACGCCAGCTTCACACGTTACCACCAACAAATATTAGCTGTCGACATGTTGACAGGTATGTTTGGGGATCATTTGATTGGGCCGTACATGCTGTCATTACATCTGAGTGGTAACCAGCACCTGCGGTTCCTCGAGATCACATTGCATGAGCTCCTCGAAGACGTCCCTCTAGATATTCGACGTCGGTTGGGGTTTCAACATGACGGTGCAACTCCTCATTTCTCTCATGACGTACGCGGGTCATTTGAACCGCAGATTGAGTGAGCAATGGATTGGCCGCTGTGGACCCCTTGCATGGGCCTGCTCGCTCCCCAGACCTCATCCCACTTTTTTTTTTGTGTGGAGGCATTTGAAGAGCCTGTACTCCTAATGAATCGGAGGAAGAGCTAGTCGTTTGGGTGCTTGCAACTGCTCACTAAAGTCTTGGAATGTGTATGTATGACAGGAAATGGCAGAGCTTGTATTGAAGCAGGATGCCACACTTTTGAACAGTTGTTATAAAGGATTATAATTAATTTGAATTGTAATGATTTCATTCTCATTCTCAATCACGTCAAAATGTACCTCAATTATCAATGTTCGACCTATGGATATTTAATAAAACATATCTGTTTTGTTCTCTTCTAGCATACCTAGAAGTTAGAGGATTGAAATTTTTTACATCCAGCATAAAAAGTCGCAAGTGTCTCACGCTGTTCACCGACTTACTATCGATCTTCCTATGCACTGTGATTTGATAGCACCATTATTAACTTTATGTGGATTTAGGATCCGTTTTATTATCTTACATTTAAGTACAACTGAGTCACTGTTTTCATATTTACCCATAGCATACACACTGAAGAGCCAAAAAAACTGGTATATGCGTGCGTATGCAAATACAACAGGTATGGAACCAGAGTAACGCGATGCGGTCGGCAGCTAGATCGGTTACTGCTGCTACGATGGCAGGTTATCAAGATTTAAGTGAGTTTGAACGTGGTGTTATAGTCGGCGCATGAGAGATGGGACACATCAACTCCGAAGTAGCGATAACATTTGGATGTTCGCGTACGACCATTTCACGAGTGTGCCGTGAATATCGGGAATCCGGTAAAACATCACGTCTTCGACATCGCTGCGGCCGGAAAAAGATCGTGAAAGATCGGGACAAACGACGACTGACGAGAATCATTAAACGTGACAGACGTGCAACCCTTTCTCAAATTGGCGCAGATTGGATTTGTGGACTGCCCTGCAGGATTCATGGTGTGAATTGCCTTCTTCATACCTTCAGACATTAGTCGAGTCCATGCCACGTCGTCTTGCATCACTTCTGCGTGCTCGGGGGCCCTACACGATATTAGGCAGGTGTACCAGTTTTTTTTTGGCTTTTCAGTGTATTTGAGCACTGAGAAGCATCTACGTATAGTCATGATAAGGTAAGTCCGATCAGGATGGCCAAAAAGGTTTGAGGTATAACAGGACAGAGAAGGTTAAGTTCAATTTTGAAAGTAATTTTAGCACTGGTTTTTAGCTCTGTTTGCTTATGTGTTAAGGTGTTTGATGTTAACATCAAATTAATCTCACAATCTTGAAATAATGGATTTTACCCCCAATTTCCATATGCGTTTAAGGTACATAATGTATTGTATTGCTTTTTATGAATCGCCAGATAATGCTTGATGTTGACTGTATTTTTGAATTATGATCTCTGTCACAGCCAACTAGAACTAGCCATATATTAATTCCCGATTGTAGAAAAATTGTTGATTTCAGTAAAACCCTAACAAACCCAGGTAAGTCATTGATAAAAAACTTTATAATAATAATTATAACATAGATATCATAATAGATTGTGGAAGCCAAGCCAACAGGGATATTACACTTTACGTATGAAGACGAACTTATGAGGTAATTATAAGGTTGTGGTCATTTACTGAAATGAAGAGGTTTTATTAACATTGTAGCTCTACAAAGGCATGTAATGGGACTTAGCAGAAGGTTTGGAAATAATACTGAATAACTTTTATTTTTTTATTATATGCTGTTAAAAAGAACAAGATTTTTTTTTCGAAAGATTGATGCAGACGCAATGAGAGTAACAACAATCAAATATTTATAGTAGGACAAATTCTATTAAACTATGTTTTATGCCCAGTAAATTGCAAATTAAAAAGAAGTGGTTAAGTGGTTACTTTGCGAAAAAAACGAGCAAATTCTAGAAAGCCGGACTTATTTTTTTATGTCCATTATATGCCTTCGCCAGTTCTTTACAGATTTACATACATAAATAAGCATTTGAGCTTTAATAGTTTTTAAACACTGAGCAGTGTCACAAAAGTACGATTATGTGTACCGAGCGAGTTGACGTAGTGGTGGACTACTGGGCTCACATTCGGGAGGACGTGGGTTATATTCCCGGTCAGGCCATCCTGATTTCAGTTTCCCTTGGTTTCCCGAAATTACTGCATGCTAGGATGGTTCCTTACTACAGGCCATGGCCGATTCCTTTCCCGTTCCTGTTTCTCTGAGCAATGGACACTATTTATAATGACCTCGTTATCCAGCCTATCTACCTACGGACGTACCTACCTACCATGTGTACTACAAACAAAGTTTGCCTTCAGGTTTAACGAGAAAAAAGACTGCATTTCTAATCTTGGCTGTCATACTGCAGACATATATCTAGCTAAGTGCAAGAAGCTTTACAAAACCAAATATTTGTGGAAGACTGGTGAGAGGAATCACCAGCTTTGTCTTCTGCGGCTGTGAATTATTTTTGTTTATCAAGACAATAATATAAACAGGCATTTTCTTCCTTTCGAAGTATCAGTGGCAGCTTTTCTAGAACAGGGAATGTGCAAGCAACATCGATCAGAAACAGTAAAGGGACTCCATGTCAAGTAAAGTACATAACCATGGGTGGTATCCTGGCAGTTGTTCATACATGTATCGACACTCAGCATATGTTGGACGCCTTATAAGAGTAACCCATTAGACGGCGGTATCCGCCTTTCTTTAGGAGTTTAACAACAATTCGCCGAGGTACCACAAAGGACTGAGCATAGCTCAGTCATTGTCCTTGCAGGACTCTCCCCTCTCATATCCTCTAAGACACTCCTCGATCTTCGAGGCATCCGTAGTCCGACTGAGGCGCAATACAACTTCTACTGACTGTCCAGATCAGTATTGGAACTATACGCCGCTCACAATCATCGACCATTCTCGGTGAGGACCCCTCCCGAACTTGTCCAGTATGTGGAGTTTCAACCACGGCCACCACGAGTCCAACCTCAGAAGATTTGGCACCCAAGAGAATCTCGGGTGAGGATTCCCGATCGTCCATGGTACTATCTAAATCTCTGTTGCACTAGTAGGTTTTGCCTACAGGTCCTTTTCTTTTTCCTTGAATTTCTGCACATTGAAATTCAAGACCATGTGCCTCAACAGCCTGAGCACCAGATAGTTCAATAGCCCGTCTAGTTGACATTCCTTGTAACAACTATCGGTCCATTCAACAAGACAGATAGACCTTCCCTTACTGTGAGGAAGGTGGGAAGAATGGGGAAATCCCCGAGATAGCCCCATTTATTTAATTCCAGGGATGGTGGGTGCCAAAGCACCGCTCTAGGAGCATTGGGTTACCTTAGGGGAGAGAGGCTACGCAGGACTCAAAGGTCTGTCGCTTTACGCACCCTTTCTAGGGAAAATGGGCAATTTACTGGCCTCGTATAACTACAGCATGGTACTTCCCCAACACATCAACCGCTCTGATGCCTTTATCATCAGGGATAACTCCCTTGGGGAGTCCATGACTCATAACCTACTGCTGTTCATTAAAAAAAACTGCCTTGCTTGCTCCAGTCCTCAGCCAGCGGCCATCACTGGAGTTGCAACATATTCTGTAGTGTTATTCCAGACTATATTAAGATTCTTGATGATGAAATCCTTGTGATAGTATTGGCCATTACGATTGTTATTCGACTAAGACAAGTTCTTGGCTCTGGAGCTCCATGTCAGCAGACCTCGGTGGATGCAGTAACCAGGTCCCTCTCAAGAACTGGTCCCGCACCCTCGCGGTCTCCAGACTCTTCTGCCCCACTGAGCATATGCCCAGTGAATGGCAATGACTATATAACATCTCCCATATTTAGTATATTGCAAGTAAGTCCATTTATTCATAGAGGGTTTGAATTCCGCCGAGATGTGAACCCCCAGAAGACTATCATGTAAAAGGCCCATTTCCGACAGCCAAAATGACTCTATTCCTGCACGTAAAAGTATGTCGCCATGTGAACGCGTCTTGCGACGACTGGGGAATTATTGAGATTTTCAACACACTACCAGCACGAATTCAACCTCATATTACCTTGTGGGCATTGGAAGATGTCGGGTTGGCCTGGATGCAAGTTCTATCAGAGCCTCACCTTCGACATTCCGAACAAAGGGAACCTCTAACAGGGACCGAGGTCAGTCCATACTCATCCTTACTTTTCATGACATTTGTGTGTTATCCATACGAGTGGACTAATACCCCGAATGGTCCATAACTTCATATTTGAATTTCTTCACATCGAGATTCATGCTTGGGCCCCAATGGTCAGATCATAAAGGAGTCGACTGACCAGCCATCAGGCTAAAACAATCATGATTGTCCATGATTCTAGGATTCAAGCTCAACCTGGGAAGAATATGGCCCTTTTAGTAAATCATGACAATAGGGAACACCTGGGAGTTTCATATGTTTGCTGATCCCAACTATGTGAGTCACCCAACAGTACCGCAATGAGGCGTGGGTTCCTTTAAGCTAGCAGAGGCTATTGACTTGCACAAATCTAGCCCTTTCCACAACTATGTTTCAAGCCTGCTTATGATACTAGGGTTAGCTATACCCCAGATACAATAGTCGGTCAGCTGAAATCTCGCATCACATCTGAGGAAGACCCTTCAGGCAGGAGACTCATGAAACATACCATCCTACTGTTCATTCAGAGATATAGTCTATTGAAGGCTACTTCCATCTTTCTGAAGGCCTACTACACTTATATTTTTGGGCTGCCCATTACATATCCTCTCGTATCATTAAAACAAAACATGTTTCCAGAAAGAAACATCGAGGAGAAAACAACACACTGCATTTGTGCTCTGGTCAATCAAAAATAAATCTCTTCTTTGGCATAGCAATGAAACGCAAATCCAACAATTTAACACCAAATGTAAATATGTCAGTAGGAAACATTTACTTCGCAAGTAGCACATCAAAACTTAATAAAATAATATTCTACTTAAGAACTATTTCTCGCTGGCCATTATCAGCACACGTCACTTTTCTCTGTTGGAATTAATATTTCATGTCTTAATGATAGTTATCATAACTCGTAACTCTATAATTGCGTTTTATAAAAGACACGGGAGGGGAGGAGGTCATCGCCATTTATTTACCACCCTTGTTAAACACATAAAAATTGAGGAACTATATAATTTAATATGCTGGAACAATCCTATGTTAGTTCTCATTGACGTTCTTTAATATATATATATATATATCATCACAATGCTGAAAGATTTGCATACCGGGTCATACCAAATTTTGTAGATACGAGGTTTTGTTAATAGCCCAACAATATGATTTAAAAATAAAATTTATAAATAAATGTAAGTGACAGTTTCATTTAGCAAAAACAGGTTATTTAATGCTAACGGGAGTGTTAATCGCCTGTGATATTATGTATAGAGGGAAGAGACAAGCATGCTAAGACATAGGATGGTGGGGGGGGGAGAGGTGGTACTCACTGTGCTGGCCAAAGTTGCGGCGCGAGCGGTCCAGCACCTGGTCGGGCGGCACCTTCATGAGCAGGCGCGGCTGCACCTCCCCCGGGTAGTACTGCTTGTGCTGCGGTGGTACGTAGTTCCTCACCAGGAAGTACTGGTACTCGGAGGGTGCGTGCTCCCTCGCCGCACCCGGGGGCGACACCATGCCCGGCGACTTCGCCTCCGGCAGCTGCAGGCTCCTCGACCTCCGCACGCGGTTGCCGCGTGGGTCCCATGCGTACTGCGCCACCGGCGGCGGCACCTGCTGCGTCTGCGGCG
>NQII01003084.1:126825-162473 GCA_002778355.1 Clitarchus hookeri | reverse complement strand
ACCTGCACCCAGCCGGAGCGGTTGAGGTAGACGCCGTCGACCTCGCGGTCGTGCCAGCGCACGGGGGACAGCTCGCGCGTCGCATCGGCGCCGGCGTCGTCGGCGGCGGCTGGGGCAGCCTTGCTGGCGTTCACGAAGAGCATGGAGGTGGCGGAGTCCCTGCGGCGAGCCGTGGGCAGCGAGGCGTAACTGGTGCCGCGCGTGGAGGCGGTCTGGGGGGCGGGCAGCGAGCCGCCCCCGCCTCCCGTGTACCTCAGCGTGGGGATGGCGGAGCGTGCAGACGCTAGGCGGGCGCCCACCGCTGCAGCGCCGTACGACGACAGCGGCGCCGACGAACCCCAGTTCTCCGACGAGCTGCGCAGATGCAGCATGGACACGTTGGATCCCCTGCAAGCACAAACATCGCTCTCAGCACCTGCTTCTTCACGACGAGGCTGTTCAAACACTTCGTGCAAATACCAGTGTCAAATATAGCTCTGCAGGGTCGTGCAATTGGCTTCGGGAAGAGACAAATATCAATACCACAGAAACATACCAAATGCTGTCATATTCATAATAAATGTTTTAATAAAAACTTTATTTTTGGGAAGGAAAAATATTCTAAAATCTGAAATTATTTTGGGATATTCTTCCTCCAATGTTATAAAAAAGTTTTAATTCCAATGATTTCTGGTTTACATGCAACAGTAAAATACTGCATTAAGTATTTTATAATAACATCATTCCAAACGAAGTAATGTTCAATCCAAGTTTTCTTGCAGGGAAATCGACTACCTAAACACTGGAAATGGAAAATCATGAAAATATGAAAATCACAACTTCGTTACTCTACTGTTCACACCTCTATGGGGATAGGGAGCGAGAAAGAATTAAGCTACAGAAAGGATACAATGCATATGTAAATTAGGATTACTTAGTCCGAGAGATTTTAACATTTACTAATTTAATTACCTTTAGTATATTTCAGAGGCATGGGAAATACTAAAAATAATTTGTTGGGAATAAAAAGAACACAATAAAAACGAAAACAGTAAAATATTAAATTTTTTGTTGCATGAAATCTGAATTTGTAAAGTCTTATTTTTGGCTCCCTTTTAAATTATTATTTTTTTTTTGCACATTCATTAGATAAATGTAACATTTTTCAGTGAGAAGAAATTGCTCCAAGAGAAAGTAAGAAAAGCAAGGTTGAAGGAAGCATAAGTAATTTAATAAGCCTAGTTCTAAAATCATTTTTGGATAATACAGCTATTTTGTTTAAACGGCAAAGACACTGTACTATCAAACGCACAATCAAGCGGACAGCGAAGTGCCGTATCTACCTGGGGATTGATGGCATCATTTCAAATAGCTTAGGTTGACTGCTGAATAACTGCATGCCTGGTTTATTTTATTTTCGCATGGGCGAACTTGAAACAGGCAGACCACCACTAAAAATTTACGGTGCAGAAAAGAGTACTATAGCCCTATTAGGAAATAACTATATGAAACAAGACAACAACGGTTTATTTACTTAGTTTTGAAAACAAGGAGAATGATTGTTAGTAACAGTGCCACGTATGGGCCTCCCCCAGCCGGTAAGCCTTTACTTGAAGAAAGTTAACTCACAAATTTAAAGTTAATTTAGCAGCTGAAATCTGGTAACGTTTCATACCGTCTTAGGTTTCAGTACTTGTCATTTTTTTTTTAAGGTAGCTCATCTACAAATTTCAGGAGTATCTGCCAATTCCGACGAATAAAAAAAATTGTTACGTAACAAATGGCACGTTTGTTAATAAATTTACTCTCGCCGTTTTATTAATAAGGGAACTAATAAGTACATTACGCAACTTTCCAACACAATATTTATTATACTAGTTTACTGTTGTTTTCTAACAAGCAGTGATTTGTATCGACTAAAATATTAACGTTTTAAAATATTTGTATTGCGAAACATCATAAACTCTATTTTCCGAGTGCCGAAAACGTTTGAGTCTTAAATTACGGAAACATAGCAAAGTTGTGATGTGACGGCTTTTATAGTTCGAAATTGGTGAGGAGTAGCAACCGTTACTTCAAATTTTTCGTTATTTTCCAGCGCAGGATTTTGAAAGGCTGAGAATAAATTTAGGAATCACGAAATCTTCTCCCGAAGCGCAAACGCAAATATGAGAATTCCGATTGTTAATTTCTGAAAATTCATTTCTCAGAATGTTTCCACGCGTCGCAAAACGAAACGACTTGTAACTCATTTATTTGCCAAGTGTGATGCAGCTTTACGCCAGCCACCACACACGATGGAACCCGTGGTTAATGTACGTACGTTTAGCAACACCAAAAACCTTGCCAACGGTGCAGACGGTGTTTTCAAANAACACACACGATGGAACCCGTGGTTAATGTACGTACGTTTAGCAACACCAAAAACCTTGCCAACGGTGCAGACGGTGTTTTCAAAAGTTCGAAGGCCCTGCCAGCTGTCGACGCCTACACTACTAAACGGCACAAACATACTCACTTTACAATTATAATGTACACAAACTCGAGATATTTCGCATGTTTTCGAATATTTTGTGTTTCGTTGCACNTGTTTCCACGCGTCGCAAAACGAAACGACTTGTAACTCATTTATTTGCCAAGTGTGATGCAGCTTTACGCCAGCCACCACACACGATGGAACCCGTGGTTAATGTACGTACGTTTAGCAACACCAAAAACCTTGCCAACGGTGCAGACGGTGTTTTCAAAAGTTCGAAGGCCCTGCCAGCTGTCGACGCCTAGACTACTAAACGGCACAAACAGACTCACTTTACAATTATAATGTACACAAACTCGAGATATTTCGCATGTTTTCGAATATTTTGTGTTTCGTTGCACGCCAAAACTTTTCGTTCGGATTTATGTCAGTATGTGTATAATACGGGCCCCGGTTTCAATGAACACGAAATCGATTTCGTCAAGACTGTTACTGAATAATGGATGTATTCTCTGAAAGGACCCGGTGTGTTTCGTAGGCATACAGAGCAGAGGAAAGGATGTGTTTTGTTTTCGGCCTTAGAATCCCGTCCTGGAACATCTATGATGAATGAAATAGTGTCGTAACTTTCTTCGAGAAGAACCAGAGGAAAATCTGGAGAGACATAATATTTAAAAAAATGCCTTTTAATCCATTCGGTTGCCATGTAGACAACTGTGGACAAGTTGCACACGAAGGATACTTATGATAAGTACTGTACACAACGAGGAATCAGTACCCAATGTCCTTAGAGTATTTAAGAGGAGTGATCTGATTGGTGACCTATACCACACCTCTCGTTTGTAAACGGCTGACGGTAACTTCTTTGAGCACGCAGAACGTTATTCGCTGGTTGCAAATAGTACACCAGACGCAAGTACAGTGCGCATCAAACTATTATACGACTGCAACACTTCGCCTCTCAAATTAACGCGAGAATGAACTTGTTCACACGCAAATGTTGGTTGGCAGCACACCGTCGACCGCAGGCTATCCGAGGCTAGGATAGGGTGGCCATTTTGCTCGGTGCGTGACTGTACGTGACGAAGAGACAAGCTTCCTAAAGAGGATCGGCAGGCAGCCCCCGGACCGTCCTTCGTGCAAACCACCGGAGGAACTCTCTCAAAGAGGTTCATGGAAGCGGCGGGACTGTGCGATGAAACCGAACGTCCACGAACCTGCGCCAGAACACAGAGCACTTCAGTGTACAGAGGTGGAAGTGCCGCCTATCCCGCCAACTCCAGCCGCACACGCCAGCTGAATAGCGTCACTGGCCAGCAACATGTCTGAACGCCGTTCGGCAATCGGCGCCTGGTAACCCACTCGCCGTCTAGCATTCCAGCCAATAGGGAACCTTCCGCAGCATTCAATAGCCAATGTTCCCGGTGTTACGCCTCCTGGGGCCCTATAAATAGGGTATTCCAGGAGCGGTGCTTTCTAACTTACGCCAGTTACATCCAAAAACAATGCTCAAGTCGGCCCAAGATCTTGTTGAGATTCCACAGGAGAACACTGCAAATTTTGACACCGCCATGCTGGCCAAACAGACTCAAAATTCTACACTCTAAGCTCGAATCAGTGATATCATTCAGTGGAATAACACCCACCGTCAAACTGCCGGCCAACTACCGACACGCAGAGAACTTCCTGTGGTTGCTTTCGTTAGCGCCTCTCAGCACTTCGCACGTTTCTGCGACACGTTGCAACACGCCGTTTGTTTTGCTGGCAGCTACGTTTACGAGAAGGCAATTTCGTGTTTGACGTAATACGAAATACGGAATACGTACGTTTGTTTAGGATGCTACTCACAAAAAAAATTCATTATTTTAAATTTTGTACGAAATACTGTTAAATTTGTAGACGTTAGTTACCAGTACTATTTCCTCCCATAAAAAAAATTAGAACACGTAATTTTGGCGTAATTACATATTAAAATCACAATTTTACTGTTTTTGGGTCGTAGTAATTCACTCACCGAAATTCAATACCATAAGTTACTTGAAAAAATATTTTAAATGGCTATATGAAAAATGTTTTTGTAATTAAAAAAAAAACTGCTCGAAATAAGGATTTTTTTTTGCATATTTTGTGTCGCAGCAGTTAATGATTTTTCTTAAAAGAAAAAATGTTGCTGAGCATACTTTAAAACGGATTACGACATGAGTTTTCAGTAATTCTCGTTAATTTTTTTGTAAATGTTCTCGTTTATTTTATTTGTAAGTCTCAAAAACACTAAAATTGCGATTTGGACATGCCATAATAAAAAACTACGCGATCCAAAATTTTTTTCGCGAAAAACAGGTGCCCCTTGTTATTAGACATCTGCTCTGCAACAATTTTTTGGCAACCGGATTGAAGTTAACTTAAAGTGAGAATAACGTTACACGAAATATTCATATTGCAGTACGTACAAAAATTCTATCAGCAAGCAAGGTGGTGCAGTGGCAATAAATTGGACTTGCATTTGAGAAAATCCGCGTTCGAATCCCTATCCAGCAGACCTCATTTCACTTATCCATTGTTTTCTGGAACATCACTTTAAAACATTTTGTATTTGTGCAACCAATTTTTTGGAACTTACCTGCCAAATTTTTTTTTTAAGCACTACAATCAAATTAGACTAAATTTTTACATCAGTATACTGAGGAATATCTAAAACTTTGGTTGAATTTGACCAAGAAATGCTGTAGGTTTCAAGTTTATTATAAACTTGGNTTGCATTTGAGAAAATCCGCGTTCGAATCCCTATCCAGCAGACCTCATTTCACTTATCCATTGTTTTCTGGAACATCACTTTAAAACATTTTGTATTTGTGCAAACAATTTTTTGGAACTTACCTGCCAAATTTTTTTTTAAGCACTACAATCAAATTAGACTAAATTTTTACATCAGTATACTGAGGAATATCTAAAACTTTGGTTGAATTTGACCAAGAAATGCTGTAGGTTTCAAGTTTATTATAAACTTGGAAATATATAAATAGTTGTTTAGTATGTTTCTTAAAATAAATTGTTTGTAAAATACAATATTTACAATATTTCGCTTCCAGTGCTACAAGAAAAATTTTTGGAAAATATTTCCAAAGAATGTTTTGGTAAAACGTAAAACATTTCTAACTCTACATGCGACTACTAGCGGTTGTGGCCGACCCGCTCCCCATTTCTCATCGCCTGCGCCACTGGGTAGATATATAAAGACCTAGCCGTCGCGAAAATCACAACGTCCTCATTTATGGCGGAGGCGTAACCATAACTTTTGAAACTCTGCTCGGTTCTTCTTCCTGCGTGTTGTAAATTTTTCTGTCAAATGTAAAAATTAATTTTGTCATGGATCTACTACTCGAATCTATGAGGCGATTTGGTGCAACTCTGAAATAACAAACATTCAGTTTGCCTGCCCCTCTAAAGTGTTGGACGGCCACTCATAATTCTGTGATGTTACAGAAAAGAGGGTTAAAAAAAAAAAATTCAGTTGGCCATGAACAGGTTGGCCATTGTTACTTGCAACCAGTAGAAACGGGGGTATGGCAGTGAACTGATTACAGAAGGTAATTTTGCAGATTGTAATAACGAGTTAAGTACGTTCCTCAACCTGTGGTCTATCCTGAAAATATAATTTGATAATTTTTATTTTACATTACATAATTGTGGAGGCTGTTTTATCTGTTTTCTCGCGAACGAAGCGGGCTATAGTGTTACAACAAGGCGGCCGTTTCTCTACGACTGGGCATGCTGATTAATAATTCGTTTTGCAAATTTTAGCACACACGCACATAGGACTATGACATTTACTGAGATTTGAGGGATGGTTTTGTTTCTCACTGAGAACATTATTTACAATAACTTTTCTGAGGTGGATAATCTCCCTTTGCCGATAAATTGTGGGTTTTTTTTTCATTCGTCTTTAATAGTTTCAATATTTTAAACAAAATACTTGTTATTTTCTAATTATCACATTTATACTTAATGTATCGCATGGAATCATGTCCCAGTCGTTAGAACACAATAAAACGCGCTATATAAAACTGGTTTACATTGAAAATTATAAACACACTTATTTTATTTCAAAAATAAGAAGGTAAGGCATAGAAATACTTCCTTAATTTGCTGCCAACTTTGCTGGTTAATACAGTTTGTATGCCGCATTAGCGTAGAAGTTTGTCAGACATTGAGCCGACAACATAAAAAACACCAACATTTAACTTCCATTCTGATAGCAGTGAAAAGTGAAGCTGTTAAATCACAGCTTCCTAAAAACTTTCAAAGAGTTAGCATAAAAGAGTATTTCTTTTTGTTTCCATCCTTCTTTTTCCAAGGCGAGATTGTTTCATTACGTTTTTTGTTGTTACCATTAAAGAATAAATTATTCAGTGTTCTTTGCTCTAGCTCTATATTATTTTCTTTCCTGACAATATTCAGAAATGACTGCAAAGTTAATCACAGAAATAATCTGTCGCAACTTTTTTCCCTATATATAAGAAAGCAATTTGAGAGAGAAAATTATATGCTGCAAAAGGGAAAACTGGAAAAGATAAATACACATTTTTTTCTTTCGAACTTCTTACTTTCTCGAAGCAGAGTATTCTCACAACTGGCCTACAACGTGAATATTTCAACCCTGATTGTTAAGTACGTACACGCGAAAATAAGACTATATAAAATATTACGAGTGCACGTAACTGTTAAATATTCCCGGAAGTGTTACCAGTTAGGCCTCTTAAAATGTATCCGAAGACGTTATTTTAGTGTTTATTTATTTACTCCCAACGTCGTGTAGAAAAAAAGGTTGAAGGTAAATATAAAATGTAATCTGAGAATACGAAACACACACGAATACAAGAGCGAACAACACAGCGCAGAGAACGATCACAAGGAGTCAAGTAACGACACTCATGCAATGCGACACAGACAGGCAGAACGCAAAACAAACAAGAGGAACACAGAGATTTTGAAACGGGGGCCTCTCCGGGGTGAGGGGGTAGTAAATAGAGGCTGTTCGCGGTAAAATGAGCACTTTTGGGACCCCCTACTTAGCATGCACTTGTCTGCACACCGTGTATCCTTCCACCATACGTAACATTTCACTTGCCTCGGGCCTCACCACTTTACTCATGCGCCGGGCGAGTAAAACTGTGGAATTGTTAGCAAAGTAAATATTTTACAAGTTCTCTAATTCTTACACATGTATGCGTTAAAAAATAACAGAAACAAAATAAACAGTTTCAGTATCCTCAAATGTTCACCTGACACTTTTAATTCGACGTTAAAGAATGGAACTACTTTCTCTGCGTCGTTACCAACTTTACTGGGTGGATACCAGTCGGCGTGTGTGCATTAAAATACATGCAGGTAGGGGCAGTAATGTGTTTCGAAGGTTGGTTTCAAAAGTGCTTAATTAACCGCGAGCAGCCTTGTAATAAGACGTATGATAGGTGTTCGTGTTACTTGTGCTTGCTCTGCGCTTGATCTGTGCTGCTCCCCCAAGGTCGCCGAGACAGATACCGTTGCGCAAGCAACTGAGCCATGCTTCTCAGACCGAATATGTTTCTGCAACGTGGGGAGGATGGAAAGAAAAAAACAAACACAAAAAACGCACATTAGGGCGACACTGCACAGACAAACGTCAAGAGTAGAGTGGCAGTGCGGTGAGGCGAAGCCGACGTCTGGCCGCGCAGGACGAAGGACGCTTGTCCACCTGCAAAAGTTCTACCTGCCACACACAGCACATGGTCACAACCCCCTGAGCATGCACGTCGGGCGGTAAGCTAGCTACGCTTGCGTCATCTCAGCATGTACACACTCCAAGCCCGTCACACCCACACGCAGGATTTGCGAGTTGCAAAGGCCGATCTCGTCCCCCTTCCAGTCGAGAAGTCGTGCGGTGAACGAACCCTAACTTGGAGTTCAGTCCCGCTATAAGCAGTGTTGGACTTCTGTCGAGCCAACCGACAAATATCTTGTCCTGATAGAGAAGTAATATATGACACCGTAAAAGAAAAGTAAGCAAGATTGACAACTTTCCATTGATTCTCTGTCAATGATGCAGAACTCATGGAAGTTAACTAATTCAGTTGACAGTTCTCTGAACGTGTCTGCCTTTGCAACTCGTCAACCATGCGCCAATGGCACAAAAGCACATCAACTCACTACTTAATAAAATGTCAGAAACTGAGTACATTGCCGTCTCCAAAACACCAATTTTTAAATTTTTATTTCTCCTAAATTTCGCTAACTTCTAGAACTACATACGTCATTATTCCTTTCATCAACGCAAAAAACTACATAGTGCTTGATTTTAGCATTATTGCCAGCTATACGGTTTCTAAAATTTTATTTGACAGTCACTATTATTAACATGAACTCATCAAGTTGCATCAACCTGATACATACAAANGGTTTCTAAAATTTTATTTGACAGTCACTATTATTAACATGAACTCATCAAGTTGCATCAACCTGATACATACAAATATATGCTCGTCAGGATTAATCACCCCTGAAAGAAATGCACGCATATAAAACCCTGAATTTTTATAAGATTCATTATAAAGAATCTGAAATTAAACTAATATTTATGATTGTAAAACAATTAAATTGTGACATTTAAACAATAAAATAAAATAAATTAATTAAATTAATTTACAAGCATAACATTGCAATGGCATAGTACTTATGAAATAACTGCCTCATTTGGATGATTACATGCCAGAACGATGTGATACAACCATAAGTAGCTGCTCTTGGCATGCAGACATGCCGGCTATCCGTGTGAAACAGGGTGGCATTGATGTGATGGTAGATGATATGGATAGCTGTAGTTTCCAGGGAAGTTTCCCAAGGTGTTTTAGTCTCCAATGGGGTCACATGAAAATAGTTTGGAATGCTCTAATTTTTAGAGACCAGCTAAATAACAGTACAGAGAGCTCAGTACAAGAGAGCTTCTGCCAGTACAATAACTATCAGATAGCGATACACTGTTTAGATACTGATGCATAAGCCTGAGGGTAATTCACTGATCAGAGAGATGGAACGAATAGATACCGATGCATGACGTAATTAATTACACTATATACAACGAAGAATTCTTAAAATTAGTACTTCCCTAATTAGATAGGAATTTCATATATTGGTGNTTAATTACACTATATACAACGAAGAATTCTTAAAATTAGTACTTCCCTAATTAGATAGGAATTTCATATATTGGTGTACACATTACAGGGCATTTCACTGATTAGATACGGGTGGAACGAATAGATACTGATGAACGAATTAAAGAGTGATTCACTACACTATAAATCACGAATCATCATGAAGAAGGCTGAGCAATTCATTGATTCGGAATTGGTACACATATGATATGCTTATGAATCACCGATAAGTTATTAATGGAAATNTCTGAGCAATTCATTGATTCGGAATTGGTACACATATGATATGCTTATGAATCACCGATAAGTTATTAATGGAAATAAGAGATACTGATTCGCTAATTACAGTAATTCACTGCATTTTAAAACACGAAACATCAAGAAGGGGATCATAGAAATTCACTGATCAGAGAGATTATTATTTAACATAATAATATAATTAATGAAACCAAACGTAGCTTAATCTAACTTAACCATACTCAAAGTGCTTGGCGCCAAGTGCCCTTATTTAAGGTACTGTAAGTTACGGAGGGATGAGGGACCTCGCCTCTGGTGACACGGACAAACGGCAGGGACGAGGAGGGAGGAAGTACGACGGGACAGAAGAAGGAGCATGACGAGACACCCGGTAGCGGCGCCGACAAAGTCGCGAGCGGCTGATCAGCCCAGATCCGAGGGCGCGGCGTGGCGCGCGAGGGAGATGGCATGCTTGTGCGTTGCCATGGCGCTGCAGCGAGCCGAGGACAATGCGTCACTCGCGCCGTGTGACTGGCGCAGGAGTTTCCACCAGCACCGCGCGTGCCTCGGTGATGGGCCGTTTACAGGCGCACTGAGTAACTGTGCTCTCACTCAAGTCACTCCCGCCGTCGTGACAATCTCGGACATGACCGGAGATTTAACACTTTTAATGCGAAGCCTGCGATACGGCTCCTCAGAAACATAACGCTTAGGAACCGCGNCATGACCGGAGATTTAACACTTTTAATGCGAAGCCTGCGATACGGCTCCTCAGAAACATAACGCTTAGGAACCGCGCGAACTTAAATTTGCAGAGTAAAATTACTTTTCGGTTGGTTGAGCGAAAACCTTGAGTTTACGTTTAAAACGAAAATTTAAAACATACATACAGTTTTTAAAAAAAGTTTTGCTCACAATAGGACCTACCCTAATTTACGTGGAAAAGCACAAAACAGAAAGGGGAATGGTTTTAATTATTATAAATTGTTGACAAATATATCCCTATCTGCATTTATTTGGTCTTCTATATTTATCACTCTTGTAATGCAGAGCAGTTTACAACCTGCAACCTTTGATATTGTACTCTGATGAGCTACAAATCCGCACAGAATGTTGTTGGACACCCCAGCGGTATTTTTACTTGCAGTTTTATTTTTTAAAACTCCTTTGTAAATTCCGACTTTATAGAGTTCTTTACCAGTGCTAGAAAAATAGTTATATTATATCCCAGAGAAACATAAACATGTTGTCCTTGCACACGGGTGAGAAATAATAGAAACTGAACTGACTACGATATAGGTCCGGTTTGGGGAGTAAGAATATAAAAGCAAAATTTCGACGTGCACAAGAAAGCCGGCAACGTAGCAACGAGGTACAGATAATAAAAATGAGATCATTATAAAACAACTGACAACTGTGTTCGCTCATAAAGCGTGCTTCATTGCCAGCGAAGAAAAGGTAGAAGAGGCGTCAACACAGAGTTTCTTGTTCTCCTCTGCAAGCTCGCTTTCCGACTGTTCGTACTGCTCTGTGAGAAGCGCCTTGTAGTGAATGTGTACACTTGTCCCCTCGAGCACGTCCAGTGAAGACGGTGACCTCGACTACGCCTTCATATGAAGCTCGGTGGTACTGCAGTGACATCAGTGGAGCACCGACCTTGACGGGAAGTTTGTACGGTAACAGGCGACGAGGGTAGATGCTGTTGCCCCAAACATCTGCATTCGTTCCTTTGAACCAAATAAAAAATCTAAAAATAATTAGTTGAGCAGAATNTGCTGTTGCCCCAAACATCTGCATTCGTTCCTTTGAACCAAATAAAAAATCTAAAAATAATTAGTTGAGCAGAATATTTATTTGGTTGTTCCATCATCATCTATTATGTATCTAATACACACACCTATTTCACAAGTATGTTCATATAATAGGTTTGGTTACCGTAAAAACAAAAAATATCATGGTAAAGTCAAATCGATATTTCATCAGAAAATAATAATCATTTAGTTACCAGTAACAATTTGACGCGTATTATTACAGAATTTGCTGCGGCAACAAAATCAACTTTGTCCAGTACCGGCATTTATTTGGTCAACTGNTGACGCGTATTATTACAGAATTTGCTGCGGCAACAAAATCAACTTTGTCCAGTACCGGCATTTATTTGGTCAACTGTAGGGTTACCGTGTAATCTGATTGCCCTCGTTTGAAAATACGTCACGTTAGCCGAGCTAGTGGAAGCATTTTTTAATGATAACCGACGCTGTTACACGTACGTAAAAACATACATGTCTTCAGCTGCACCAACCGAACCTTGCAAGTATGTGGCAACGAAACATGAAAAGCAAATAATTTGGTTTCATCAAACAAAATACTTAATTGCCTCTACACAAACAACTAACTTGGTTACGCCTATCAAACTTTGATTTATTCAACGAAACATTTCTATCAGAAGGTAGAAACAAGGAATCTATCTATGGACGCAAACTACATACAGTACCTAACAGCCAATGATATACTGGGGACATCACGAATGAGTATACATGCAAGCGAAGTATGCATGTTTGCGTATGTATGCACAATGTACATATGAGTANGGGGACATCACGAATGAGTATACATGCAAGCGAAGTATGCATGTTTGCGTATGTATGCACAATGTACATATGAGTAATTTTTTTTGCTGTTATAAGTTATGTTAACTGATCCTACAAGTGTTTCATTCTGATCACATGCCTGCGTTTAATGTGGACAATACACTTTCATTTTCTATACAGGATGCTCCATAGATACAGTAGAGCACTTATAATATTAAGCAAATATATTTAAAATTACATGATTTTTTGCAGCAATGAATTTTTTGGTAACCATACAAAAACACATACACATTTGTAAATCGAAACCATAAATTTTTTTTGAAATCAGTGAATATGACTGCAGATTTGTTGAAACTGCTCGAATTGAATAATTAAATTCTACTGGTAATTTTATTTGCTGGTATCCACTGATTAAACAGTGATTTATACTGATTCCTGGTGAATTGCACTGGACTGGAGTGGCAGTAAAAGCTCAATGCATTCCACTGATTCTCCAGTCGATAACTCATTAACTGAAAATTCAGTAAAATGATTCTACTGATGGAAATCACTGGTTCATATTTAGTGTATATTGTCCGGATCCTGTGATAGCTCTTTATGCCTGGTAGTCCTTAAAGAAAAAACCAGGCTTACGTAACGCCCAAAGTTGGGATAAGATGTGTGAATATTACAGGCACCACAATAAAAGAAAAGTGAATATTATAGTGAATAAGAATTTGATAAAGTTCAGTTTTCTTAATTTTGTTTGATTGAAAACGAGAGCAATGATCAGAGGGAAGAAATAAAAGTTTTATACAATTTAGTGAAGAAATAACCCCCCAGCACTTTTTCCCCGATTACTATAATTGGTCGCAATCCGAAGTTTCACAACTTCATCTGGCGCCCAGCTGCGCGATTATCGTCCACTTTTCCTCTTACCGGACGCTCAACAACCTGAGNTTTCACAACTTCATCTGGCGCCCAGCTGCGCGATTATCGTCCACTTTTCCTCTTACCGGACGCTCAACAACCTGAGCACAGAGTAGATAAGTACAGAGGGACGAAATTGCGTGACGGTAACTTTGAAGGGGGCGTACTCATCCTCTGATTGGCTGTGCGAAGGTCTGGACACAGGCCTTTTATCTGATTGGCTACTGCCTGCTGCGAAACGTTCCCTATTGGCTGGGCTGCCGGTTGACAAGTAAGCTACAAGGCGCNCATGACCGGAGATTTAACACTTTTAATGCGAAGCCTGCGATACGGCTCCTCAGAAACATAACGCTTAGGAACCGCGTGAACTTAAATTTGCAGAGTAAAATTACTTTTCGGTTGGTTGAGCGAAAACCTTGAGTTTACGTTTAAAACGAAAATTTAAAACATACATACAGTTTTTAAAAAAAGTTTTGCTCACAATAGGACCTACCTTAATTTACGTGGAAAAGCACAAAACAGAAAGGGGAATGGTTTTAATTATTATAAATTGTTGACAAATATATCCCGATCTGCATTTATTTGGTCTTCTATATTTATCACTCTTGTAATGCAGAGCAGTTTACAACCTGCAACCTTTGATATTGTACTCTGATGAGCTACAAATCCGCACAGAATGTTGTTGGACCCCAGCGGTATTTTTACTTGCAGTTTTATTTTTTTAAAACTCCTTTGTAAATTCCGACTTTATAGAGTTATTTACCAGTGCTAGAAAAGCAAAATTTCGACGTGCACAAGAAAGCCGGCAACGTAGCAACGAGGTACAGATAATAAACCTGTGTTCGCTCATAAAGCGTGCTTCATTGCCAGCGAAGAAAAGGTAGAAGAGGCGTCAACACAGAGTTTCTTGTTCTCCTCTGCAAGCTCGCTTTCCGACTGTTCGTACTGCTCTGTGAGAAGCGCCTTGTAGTGAATGTGTACACTTGTCCCCTCGAGCACGTCCAGTGAAGACGGTGACCTCGACTACGCCTTCATATGAAGCTCGGTGATACTGCAGTGGAGCACCGACCTTGACGGGAAGTTTGTATGGTAAGAGGCGACGAGGGTAGATGCTGTTGATTAACTCCTCATTGTAATGGACTGCATTATCCACTGTTTACAACTGTGTCCACAGATCTGTACTCCGTTTCTACCCCTTCGAACAACTAGATCAAACAATGCTACCTATTTATTTATTATCTTGTTGCTCTGTATCAATATTAAGCATTCCCTTTGAAAAAAAAAAAAAAAAGCTTTCGCAAAGTTTCCATTCACAGAGAGAAAGATTTAATAGCAGACAACCAATAAATTTTCTTCGAAAGTACTTGTTTACAATTTAAAACTTCGTTGTTCACTCAGCTAGTCTGCTGTTGCCCCAAACATCTGCATTCGTTCCTTTGAACCAAATAAAAAATCTAAAAATAATTAGTTGAGCAGAATAATTATTTGGTTGTTCCATCATCATCTATTATGTATCTAATACACACACCTATTTCACAAGTATGTTCATATAATAGGTTTGGTTACCGTAAAAACAAAAAATATCATGGTAAAGTCAAATCGATATTTCATCAGAAAATAATAATAATTTAGTTACCAGTAACAATCTGACGCGTATTATTACAGAATTTGCTGCGGCAACAAAATCAACTTTGTCCAGTACCGGCATTTATTTGGTCAACTGTAGGGTTACCGTGTAATCTGATTGCCCTCGTTTGAAAATACGTCACGTTAGCCGAGCTAGTGGAAGCATTTTTTAATGATAACCGACGCTGTTACACGTACGTAAAAACATACATGTCTTCAGCTGCACCAACCGAACCTTGCAAGTATGTGGCAACGAAACATGAAAAGCAAATAATTTGGTTTCATCAAACAAAATACTTAATTGCCTCTACACAAACAACTAACTTGGTTACGCCTATCAAACTTTGATTTATTCAACGAAACATTTCTATCAGAAGGTAGAAACAAGGAATCTATCTATGGACGCAAACTACATACAGTACCTAACAGCCAATGATATACTGGGGACATCACGAATGAGTATACATGCAAGCGAAGTATGCATGTTTGCGTATGTATGCACAATGTACATATGAGTATTTTTTTTTGCTATTATAAGTTATGTTGACTGATCCTACAAGTGTTTCATTCTGATCACATGCCTGCGTTTAATGTGGACAATACACTTTCATTTTCTATACAGGATGCTCCATAGATACAGTAGAGCACTTATAATATTAAGCAAATATATTTAAAATTACATGATTTTTTGCAGCAATGAATTTTTTGGTAACCATACAAAAACACATACCCATTTGTAAATCGACACCGTAAATTTTTTTTGAAATCAGTGAATATGACTGCAGATTTGTTGAAACTGCTCGAATTGAATAATTAAATTCTACTGGTAATTTTATTTGCTGGTATCCACTGATTAAACAGTGATTTATACTGATTCCTGGTGAATTGCACTGGACTGGAGTGGCAGTAAAAGCTCAATGCATTCCACTGATTCTCCAGTCGATAACTCATTAACTGAAAATTCAGTAAAATGATTCTACTGATGGAAATCACTGGTTCATATTTAGTGTATATTGTCCGGATCCTGTGATAGCTCTTTATGCCTGGTAGTCCTTAAAGAAAAAACCAGGCTTACGTAACGCCCAAAGTTGGGATAAGATGTGTGAATATTACAGGCACCACAATAAAAGAAAAGTGAATATTATAGTGAATAAGAATTTGATAAAGTTCAGTTTTCTTAATTTTGTTTGATTGAAAACGAGAGCAATGATCAGAGGGAAGAAATAAAAGTTTTATACAATTTAGTGAAGAAATAACCCCCCAGCACTTTTTCCCCGATTACTATAATTGGTCGCAATCCGAAGTTTCACAACTTCATCTGGCGCCCAGCTGCGCGATTATCGTCCACTTTTCCTCTTACCGGACGCTCAACAACCTGAGTACAGAGTAGATAAGTACAGAGGGACGAAATTGCGTGACGGTAACTTTGAAGGGGGCGTACTCATCCTCTGATTGGCTGTGCGAAGGTCTGGACACAGGCCTTTTATCTGATTGGCTACTGCCTGCTGCGAAACGTTCCCTATTGGCTGGGCTGCCGGTTGACAAGTAAGCTACAAGGCGCTGATTGGCGGACGGCGTTTCGACATGTTGCTGGTCAGTGACCCCATTTTACTTGCTTGTTGGGCTGGAATTCACTTTATAAGCGGCGGTTTCACCTCTATATTATTGAATACTCCGTGAGGTTGGCATTGCTAGCAGGGCGTAGCGGAGTTAACCATGTTTTTTATAACTTATGTATTACGAGAAATTTGTTGCATATTTAAACATAACATTTACTACATGCACATCGCCTAAGTGTACAACAAGAGATCACGTGGCGATCACATGTGCTCGATTACTTACATTTTCATTTTTATGGTAGTGGCACCGTATTCTTTGTCTATGTGGACTTCACAAGTTTTTATTAAGTAATGTTTAATTTTCATGATAATTATTATTGTACTCTCAAATGCATTTGAGGTAGGAAAAAATTGTGGTTAAATGGCGAAGTCAAAAATGGTGCATATATAAGGTTGGCCAGTATTAAAAAAATAAAAAAACAGTTTGATGACGTTACGTGCTTTATCTGCAAACATAACAAAATTAACATTTGTAATTTATTTTGTGCTCTAACGTTGTCAGTACCGTATAACCTACTTCGGCCAACAAATGAATAAGGTAAGTTTCTGCTATACTGTTCACTGAGAGAAAGGCTTGTTCGAGCCAACAGAATATTTGTTTGTATAGAGTTAAAAATATATTCAGTTGCACCAATTATATATTTTATTGAGTAAATAAAACTTGGAAAGCAACAAAATTTATTTTGTTCGTCTAACAATATACACGCTTGAATTAACTAAACGTCTGTCTTAGACCAAATGAAATTAGACCGTCAACAAAATGTTTAGTTTAATCAGCTATATATATATATATATCAGTTTGGCCACTGATTTGATTGCCTTCATTCGAAAATACAGCTCGAGAAATGATTTGTATTTTTTGTGACGATTGTGTAAACGTACTATTAAAACAATTTCAACAGGAAACTAAAAAGAAAAGCTGTAAAACTTGAAATATTTATTTGGGCGCGGTGCCCAGTATTTGAAGTGTATTTATTTAAATACGTTCTTGTCTAAGCAATAATACTTCAGCCGAGGTCGCATGGCATAACCGCTCGGACGCAGGTGTTCTAGGTTCGAATGACAGTACAATTCGTTGTCCCTATGCAGACAGTTAACTTGGAAACATTGACTGGTTCAACAAACCCTCGTCCTCAGCGCCGAGGTGCAGCGACAGCGGGAGACGAGCAGAGGGTTGGCGATGACGCCGGCAGGCGACACACCTNCGTCCTCAGCGCCGAGGTGCAGCGACAGCGGGAGACGAGCAGAGGGTTGGCGATGACGCCGGCAGGCGACACACCTCGGCACGACGGCAGTGCATTGTGCCCGCGACGTCAATTAGCCAGCAGGCGAGGGCGCGTAATTAGGCGATGGTGTCCCGGGGACTGGGCGATGGTCGTGCCGGGAGCAGAGGAAGAAGCGCTGTTGCCGATACGCCTCGCATGTCGGCATGTCAGCATGTCGCGCGGCTAATTTGGCAACTGCGACGCCCCAGCTTTCGGCACCACCAACCTCAGCCCGCGCTAAATTAAATTCACTTCTCGAAAATTCTCTACGAACGAAGGGAAACTTTAAGCTGACGAGAGATTTTTCTACCTCGAGACTTCTGTTGTGTTCAGTTTTTAACTTTTTCCTGCAGATTGCAGTGCTCCTTACATCAGGGGTGTCAAAATAAAATTGGTTTGAATGCCTTAAAATGTAATCAATAAAGTATAACGAGCCTCCTAACATAAAAAAAATTTATGTATACAAACATATGTATGTCAGAAAATGCAATTGTATTTCACACTGAGAAAAAAAAATGTTTGTAAGAACCATCGGGACAGCCATCTCGTTAGTTGCAGGCGTTATATAGATATTGTTAACATAGACAGTACTGGTTTGCTGTATTCCTGTCTGCGATTGTATTTGCAGCCTACCTATGGCTGCTATAACAGAGCTCTGTATTCCTACTAGCAAACGGACAGTACCTTCAACAGAACAACTTAAACCTTATTTGAATTGTTCTCACAACAATCAGAATTGCAATACCCTAACATAATGTTGTTCCTAGTACTGAACAAGTTCTGTAATCGGGTTCGAAGGAAGTGGTAACGTAACGTTCTGTTAGGTTATAACAATTTCAGTCGTTGTGCGAAGAATCAAAATGCTGTTGAAGTTGTTCTGTTGGAGGCAACCTGCTATTGTTTTGTGGTAAAACCGCAGCGCTCTGTTGTGGCAGCCATATATACAGTAACAAATACAATCACAGACAGGAATACAACAGACAGTTCTGTTGGTATTACTATCTGTGATAATAATATTTAGATAGCACCCATAACCCATTAGCCGTCTGTCCCTATTTTTAATGTTCCATACAACAATTTTTTTTTCTCAGTGTAAATTTACATAACTGAATGTGGTATAAAAATTGTACATACATCCAATGAAAAAAAANCAATTTTTTTTTCTCAGTGTAAATTTACATAACTGAATGTGGTATAAAAATTGTACATACATCCAATGAAAAAAAATGCAATAACAGGCACGATGCAGTCGGAGAATTATAAAAGCTTAAAGTGGTACCAGAAGACCAAATTTTCAAAATCACGTGAAATATCTAAGCCTGAAACCACTCTTATTNTAAAAGCTTAAAGTGGTACCAGAAGACCAAATTTTCAAAATCACGTGAAATATCTAAGCCTGAAACCACTCTTATTATGTTTTTTAAACGTTCGTTGCGAGCTGACTTGTTAGTTTGGATTTATTGGACGTTAAATGGAAGAAAAACTGTTCACAAATATGATTTTTCAAATCCATCGGAATGTTTCATTTTCGGTTGTACATGTATAACCTGAAAATAGTTACTCCGCGCACCATTTTTCTTCGGGTTTTATACGACTACGAACACTGTGAACGCGGGTAGTATTCCACTTGTTGCCCAGGGGGCCGCGGTAGCACAGCGGCTAGATCTCTCACCTCTCACCAAGGCGAACCGGGGTTCGATTCCCGGTGGGGCCGCTCCCGAATTTTCTCGTGTGGGAATCGTGCCGGTAAGCGGGAGATTACCTTATATAAATAAATAAATATATATATATATANNNATATATATATATATATATATATATATATATATATATATATATATATATTGCGAATGCGACCCGTGTAAACCTACTGAGATTACCTTGACTGTCAACCAAGAGATATAATTAGCGCCGCCAAAGGGAGGAAAAATGACGAGGAGAACGAAAACAAAACAATTGCTGTGATGAGGTTTGTTCTGTGCGCGGACTCCGCTGTTATCCGCGACATGTTTTATTAAGTTGGCTGGAGTGCTGGGCTTAGTCTCGGACAAAGTCCCTACAGACTCGTATTATTATTACTATTCTTTCTCCTCTTCCTCGGTAATCCGTTTATCGCGGCGCCGGTCTTGCCGGGACCAGAGAGACGCCCGGGGCTACGCCTCCACGACCGGGCGTGTTTGACTGCCAGAGGCATTGTGTTCACGTCGCCGCTCCAGGCATCGCTCCCGTCCATCACTTCCGTTCCCGACGACGCGACGCACCGTCTCTCTCGCCTGGTCGTCCGCGTGCTTCGCACTTGTTCGCGTCGAGGCGCCCGGGGCTACACCGAGCAGAAAATTTCCTTCGAATAAAACAAAGCTTGTTTGGGGTTGGAATTATTTTGACCCGTTCAGCCGCGCATTAATTTACGAGCGCGTGTGTTGCAATCGTTAAATTACTTGATGAGAACTGTACCTGCATCGAGCGTGCTCGTCGCTAGTGCCACCTGTTTTTCGCCAAAATATTCTACGACTAGTTGCACTACATGCCTCGCTAGTACAGAACCAGTATCACGGTCGGATTATCATAACTCGCACGCGTCTTAGGTGCCTCCCAGCGAATCACAGACGTACAGTATCGGAGTAACTTAACTCTGATTGGCCAGTCAAGTAAGCAACTGTCTTCTCATAGGGACACGCCGCCAATAAGTAGGGGCAGTGATATTTCGCGAAAATATTCCGAGACAAGATACAGTCCAAACCACTGTAGGGTCGTCCAGCTTCTTTGATTGGTTAAAGAATGCTCTGGTCCGTGTTAAACGTTTGCGCACGAATCACGAAGGTTCAGTGTCGGAGTTACTTAGTCCTGAGTGGCTTGGTCAAAGACGGACACGGCACCAGCAGCCAATGGAGGTATAACAACAGCTGAGGTGTGTATATAGTATTGAAGTCTACTGTGTGCTCCGATTTTTACGCAAAAAGTCACTGGTCCTACCAATAAGTTAAAGAAAACTGCGGGCATGCCTATACGGAATTGAAGTCTAGCATGTGCGGAAATATTTTCGCGGTAAACCAGCAACCGGCGAACTGCGAACAGCGTGTTCGTCGATGTCAGCATTAATCATTCTCAAATGAGAGCTGCAGAAACTTCAACAAATCAGATTCCTCAGAAGGAAGACGGTCAAAAAGTCGGCCACCGATTACTTGTTGAGTACAGTGCCGACCATAAATATGCTGCATGTGCAACACGCTCTCCATCATGGACACAGGGAGTGAGCGGGTCTAATACATGCAGTTTAAATACTTCAAATTTTTGCGTAAATAAATATGTCACGTTTTACAGCTTTAACTTTTTACTTTACCGCTGAATTAATTTTATTAGGAAGTTTATGCCACTATTAAGCATCAATAAGTTCACTAACAAACACTGTTTTTCCCCTAATTATCACAAAAAAAAAACTGTCAAGCTGCATTTTTGAACGAAGGCATCGAGTGGATAAACCAATATATACAGTTGGTTCAACGAAATATTTTGTTGCCAGTCTAATTTATTTTGGTCCAAAACAGAGAGTTTGTTAATTAAAACGTGTATTTTGTTGCTTTTCAAGTTTCATATCTTTAACAAAATATATTTTTGGTCCTACACAAACAAAAATTTTGATGACTGGAACATACCTTTCTCTCCGTGTACAACATTGGTGGGATGGGGTGAGAGGGTAGATAGGTAGGGCTTAAGTTGAGTGAAGAGATTTGGGCTGCTCATAACAGCAAGGTCTTGACAGCCGATGAGGGTGATTGAGGTGAGTATGGTGTCATAGGGTGGGGGAAGCGCAAGATCCCCGAGAAAACCCGCCGCCCATTTGCAAAAATCCGCTGACCCGGCCGGGGATTGAGTCCGGTTCGCCTTGGTGGGAGGCGAGCATGCTAACCACTCAGCCACACCGGACCCCGACATGGCTTAAAGGCATTTACACAATTGAATACTTTAACTTTTGACTTAATGACTTGACCATACGGTTGCTTTTCCACATGTTGTTCTCTATGGAGCTTGACATAACGGAACCATCAAAGATAAAGTCAAGCACTTTTGACATTACGATTTAGAAAAGTTGAAACTTAAAGTCGACGTGAAGCAGTTATTGTGCCGAGAATATATCAGAGGTTTATGTGGAATGAGTATTTGTTTGTCATAAGGCGAATTTTATCTTGGCTTATTTAACTTAGCTCATCTAAATTTAAAAAAAATGCAACGAATGTTATGCGAAAGAGAAAACATATGAATTTATACTTACGAATAAAATAAACAAGCAAGTTTTTTTTGGTTTGGAATGAAATTGTAATATACATGCCTAGGCTTCTTTAAAAAACAGGCACGTAATATATATCCACGAGCGATATATACTGATTTTCATAATAAATACACATCTTTACGAAGATTGCAGAAACGAATTTCAATTATCAAAACTTTAACTTTATAATTGTATCGTATATGTGCGATTTCGTCAAAGGGGAAAAAAAAAGCTAAAGATGCCTATATTGCGTAAGGGTGTTTAAAAGGCAACTGTCTAAACCGCCTTCCTGGAGCTTGAACTGCGTCGCAGTGCGTTTGAAATCCCGTGCTTTCTAGGAAACCAGTAGACGTGAGTCCACGATGCTTAGCTGCGGAAAGAAAAGACACTTCAGACTGGTCGTGCGCGGTTCTCTGAAGACATAAACTAACGCTAGCGATGTTTAAGACTCTACATACTAGAATGCAAATCACGGCAGATAATATGTTTATTTACTTGCGTAATTGCAGACGAATTGTCAGAAGGCGTCAAGTCCAGCGAGGAAGGCAGACGCAGAACTGATTTCAAAGCCAACGGAATCTTCGAATGGATAAGCAGCAAATGCCAGACCGTTTGCAGGATTAGAGCACGGCATGTGATCAGCTACTGGCAGTGCCGGCTGTCTCAGAGCACACGCAGGAAATGCCAGACAGTTTGCAGGATTAGAGCACGGCATGTGATCAGCTACTGGCAGTGCCGGCTGTCTCAGAGCACACGCAGGAAATGCCAGACCGTTTGCAGGATTAGAGCACGGCATGTGATCAGCTACTGGCAGTGCCGGCTGTCTCAGAGCACACGCAGGAAATGCCAGACAGTTTGCAGGATTAGAGCACGGCATGTGATCAGCTACTGGCAGTGCCGGCTGTCTCAGAGCACACGCAGGAAATGCCAGACCGTTTGCAGGATTAGAGCACGGCATGTGATCAGCTACTGGCAGTGCCGGCTGTCTCAGAGCACACGCAGGAAATGCCAGACAGTTTGCAGGATTAGAGCACGGCATGTGATCAGCTACTGGCAGTGCCGGCTGTCTCAGAGCACACGCAGGAAATGCCAGACCGTTTGCAGGATTAGAGCACGGCATGTGATCAGCTACTGGCAGTGCCGGCTGTCTCAGAGCACACGCAGGAAATGCCAGACAGTTTGCAGGATTAGAGCACGGCATGTGATCAGCTACTGGCAGTGCCGGCTGTCTCAGAGCACACGCAGGAAACTCTGAAACTTGCAGTCCTGTGTAGACAAGTACCACAGGAAGAGAAAGACAACAACAACGCAACCAAGAACATTTGCTGCCAATGACATTTCAGAGCTTCGCGCGTAGCACTCTTAGCTTCAAGAGTAACAGCTGATCGAGAAAGAAGAAAAAAAGCCAAAACATTCTTCACAAAATTATTTCACAAAGCAAGTTGCTGAAATTTTCTTAAAATAGGTATTTTCTCACGACACAGTTCTTGTTATTTGTTTTCCTTCCTTAATTAAAATTTTTATACTGCTCTCTAACAACTTCCGGTAATAATTACTGTTTATTTTAAGACTTCGTGGATTTTTAATTTTGGAATCATGGTGACATCAAAATAATAGCAGCATGGCGTCCTAGGCAGTTGAATGTCGTAGTGTTCCGACTAAAACTTACAAAATGCTAAATACAAATTACGAAAAACGAAACTCGAAACAAATTGAAACACGGCCTCAGTTATTGAGATCTGGTTTCCATTGCTCTTTTCTTATATGAATTCGCAAAAAGGATGTATGTTTCACTGGCAATGAGAAATAAACATTCCGCAAGTAGACAAAATATTCTGTCTGTTTTATGAATTTTGTTAGTATTTAGGCCTATAGTTGCTTCAAACGTTGTGCAACGTATTCACAGGTTTGAAAATGAGCCCGAGGCGGTGTTTGAATGGGCACGTTTCGTTTACTAAAAGGCCACGTGACCAGAATTAGTCAACTGAAATTATGATGTATTTCGTATTTTAGTATTTAGTTTTTAGAATGGAATGAAAATTACTAAAATACTAAGTTACCAAATCGCACCCATCTTTGAGCAAGTGACTATCGACGGTGTCCGAACTCAACGCTAATACCTAAATACTAAAATACTAATACACAAAATGGTTTGTTCGAAAACGGCCTGAGATTACCAGAACCCAGCACTCGTCATCGCAGCTGAAATAATCTCTCACATTTTAGGGGAAGTCGCTCAGGTTGATGTACTAGTACAATGATGCACACCGCGGAGTGGTTAAAGTCATGGCAGATATAATAATACGACGACGGTAACAAAGCAGCAAGGTCGGGCTGTGCTTCTGGAGAAGTGAAACAGAACTTACCGTGAAAACATTAGACTTCCAAAGCGTTACATCTTCCTGTCCAACGATTGGAGCACCAACAGAAAGCCTCAGGGTACCTATTTTTGTTCACAGTGACCCCATGCATCAACAGTTAAAAGGACAGTACATTTACATCTTCCACTCTTTATGCAGTAATTTTCTTAACACCATGTAAAAACTCTATGAGATTATTTCCTTGCGCAAAATAGAAAAACAAAAAACAATATGTCCTATCACATACCGTTGTATTGAGGGAGGCACCCGTCCTTGAAATTTCTTACTTGTTATCAGAATTTGAGAATGATTGCGCATGCCTAGACGCTGCGGCACCATTTGAACTGACGAGTACAAGCTTATAGATAGACGACTGTTGAGGAATCCAGACGAGTAAGTTGTCCATCGTCAATGAGCTGTAGCAATCCTACTAGCATCAGTATGCCTCGTCGACGTGAAAGGGTATGATTTAAACATATTACAGAGGTTGAACAGGGTCGAAAGATCGGCTTGCCTAAAGGAGAAGGAGGATTTTCATACAGCGAAATTGCTGCTCTTATGGTACATAATGCCACGACAGTAATGCGACTNGTAAAGGAGAAGGAGGATTTTCATACAGCGAAATTGCTGCTCTTATGGTACATAATGCCACGACAGTAATGCGACTGTGTTGGAAGTGGACTAAATAGAACAGGGCGAGTTGGAAACCCGGAACTGGACCACGAAGTGTGACGACACCATNGTGTGTTGGAAGTGGACTAAATAGAACAGGGCGAGTTGGAAACCCGGAACTGGACCACGAAGTGTGACGACACCATGCGGCGACAAACACCTCATCCGCATGGCAGTAAGCAGAACGTTCGAAAACTGCACCAGGTCTAACATTGACTTCTTCCATGAGTCCAACAGCATCTGCTTGACAGAGGACTGCTTGCATGCATTCCTTTGTGGAGGATCCTCTCGGGACTGAACAATAGACGTCTCAGGCCACATGTGCTCACGAACACACCCACTGGCCTGCAGAGCGGCAACACGTGTTTTCGAACGAGTCCCGCTTCAACTTGAATTAAAATTATGGCCGCAAACGCATTCCACGAAATAAAGGTGAGCACTATCTTTCGGAATGCATTGCCCAGCGTCATACTGTGTGAGCGATGGCTATGACTGATTAAGGAGCAATTGGTGGATATCACCGAGTTTTTGAAAGTAATGTTTTAGCATTACTCCGAAACTGTAATATTTTGTAACACTACTATATTGGAAATCCATTGTAGAACACTTAGTAAACATTGTCAAATCCAAACGGAACCCCTCGCCTGCGCCAGTCTGCAGCCGTTTGATCAAGTGTGCAATCGCTGGTCATCTGACAACACGACGAGTGCAGTTGACTGCGCGAGAACATTGCTCGTGCATCACAAAGTGAGTCTGCAATGCCTGGAACACGACTGCGAGCACCGGCTAAAAAGCTAAGTAAGTATGAGCGTGGCCGTATAGTGGACTCGCGAGATGGTGGTTGGACTTTCAGCAGAACTACCACTCACCTGGGGCGTGACGTATCAGTGATCCGAGGGCTCTCACAACCACCTAACCTCACCAGTGACACCTCGCTGCACTGATGCACGCCTGGACAGAAGGATCGTTCGGGCCATCCTGACTGACAGAACTGCAAGTGCCCATGCAATCAGAGCCACTATGCCTCCCCCCCTATCCAAGTGTATCGGCAAGAACAATAAACAATCGACTGTTGGAGGTAGGTTACGTTCTCGTGTTTCTCCTCTTGCACGTTTACCCCCTTGTGCCTGCTCATCGTCGTGAACGTCTCGGTTGGTGTCGGGGGAAAGTGTGCTGGAGAGGCGAATGGAGAGCAGTGTTTTTTTAGTGATGAGATTCGTTTTTGCCTTGGGCAAAGCGATGATCATGTTCGAGTTCGTAGATGTGCAGGTGAGCGGAACAATCCATCGCGTATTCGTAATATTCATACCAGACCCACACCTGCGATTATGGTAGGGGTGCCGTGGAGCTACACATCCCGATTGCCTCTGGAATTCATTCAGGGGACTATGACGAGTGCGTCGTACGACCGTGACGCTGTCAATCCTGTCCTCCGACCATGCCTCGACGCTCTTCAGGAACCAATCTTCCAGCACGATAACGCACGTCCGTATGTCGCTAGGGCAACACTGCGTGCTGTACTCATGCTACTATCGCCTATTAGATCTCCACGCCTCAGCCACACTGAGCATATGTGGGACATGATGGGACGGCGCCTGACCTCCAGCCCAACCCCGCCAACGACCATCTCTCAGCTACACCAAGAAGTACAGCTAGCATGAGACAACTTACCCCAGAAAGTCATTCAGCGTTTGTACGGCAGGTTAAATGCCACAATTGTTGCATGTGTGACCGTCCGGGGTGGTTGCACTCCTTATTAAGGTTGTCTGCTCCATGCGTTACATTAAATTTTTTGGATATCCCACGGACATGATGTTTTGGCCAGTATCGCATACCGCCTCCATATTATTGTGTACAAACTTTGGGGCAGATACTTGAATTCCTACATGCATTTCCATTAGTGTATTTTCCTCGTGATTTCAAAAACATTGGACATTGCACAAGCATGTTGCAGAAGTCCAACAAACTTGGTAAAACTAAGAAAAAAATTAAAAATAACATTTATTTTTAAAGCAATTATTTCTTAAATGTTATGTGTTTTGGGTTTTATGTAGCGAGGTCATGCAGGGGAAAGCTAAAGCGACGAAGCCTCAACGTCCACTCCGAAATGTGCATCGTACTGAACGTGGGATACAACTTAAACCGGTCCCGCCCCCTCGTCCCAAAGCCAGCAATGTGGCTACCAAGAACAGCCTTGTGATTCGTGATCCGCAGTTTTCGAAATGCTGCTTCAAAATTGTGCAGCATTGAAACATGAATTGCTGCTAGGAAACTAAGTGAGGGCGCAAATAATTAAATCACTAGTTTTATAGGTACTATACTTAAAATATATAAGTATGTATGCATTTGATATCTCTGTCAATAAGATGGTTATTGCAGAGAAGGGTGACCCTTATGTGTTCTTCAATTAACACTGCTAAATCTTAGTCTCTTTTGCAGTGATGCCAGCAGAGAACAATGTTGATGGACAAAAACTGATGCTTTTGTATTATTTAAAATAATAAATCGATACTCATGCCTTAAATTGAATTTATACAATCGTCGCAGCTACATATGTTTAATTTTCTATAAATGGTTTGTTACATTTTGCTTTTGTAACCCAAAAATTGTAAATTTACGAATACGAAACGTACTCATACTGACAGTATGTGGTAAATTATAGTATTACAACATTTAAATCATCAAGCGCTTTTAGAGTGATACTAGATGCTCTCTTGGTAAAAGCACAGAGGATTCTGGCAAACAGTATAAATTAAAGCACATAGTAAAGTTTAGCAATTTTATAATGTTAGTGGACCAGCACTTCACAAGAGGTGAAATTTTGAACAATCTTGGATTACCGATTCAGACGTGTTCATAATTGACTGCGACGTGCCTTCTTCAGTTTTACCGATAACAACGTAAGGCAGGTAATACATACGGGTTCTTTTCGAGTGAAGATATTTGGGCGGCTTTTAACCGTCGAGGTCTCGAGAGCCGACGAGGGTGAAGCGTGGCGAGTATGGAGCAGCGTCGGAAAGACCGGGCGGGGGGAAACGGGAAATTCCCGAGAAAACCCCGCCGACCAGCGGCATCGTCCGGCACGATTCCCACGCGCGAAAATCCGGGAGCGACCCCGCGGGGAAGCGAACACTGTTCGCCTAGGCGGGAGGCGAGTGGTCTGACCGCTACACCACCACGGCACCCACGCAGTTGGACACGTCTTCAGTTTGCACGTAGTTCGCTTGTGCGCGCGTCGCCCGAACTGCCTGCACGTCAGCGAAGCCGCTGCATGGACGAGGGAGAGTGATGGACGGCGGAGTGGGAAAGAGCGCGCGTTTTCCATGAGTTTCCTCGAGTTTCACTTGAGCTTGACGACCAGTAGTGCTTCTGCTTCGAGAGCCTCTTCTACAGGAACGTCTCGTCCTGTCCGCTCAGGTAGATTACCACAACATCTACTCCGGGCTGAGCTACACCGGTAGACCGGTTCCTCCAACGGAACGTCCTGGCATGCGTGAAAGTCGCATACCAGTCCGGTGTTCATTATCGGCACCTGCGGCGGGCCCTTCAAGGCCGACCTCTCGCAGGCTCGCTGCTGCAACACAAACCGCTAATACCCCCAAACGCGTTTCTTCAAAACAGAATTGCCATATGCCCGGTTTTTCCCCGGACACGCCAGAATTTCTGTCCGGGTGGAATTTTAAAATTTTCCGATAAATGTCCTGGTTTTATGGTAAATGAACGAAGTTTAAAAAGTTTTAATTTATTTTACGCGTGGCAACACATTTCGATGTTTCCAAACTAACGGCTTGTTGCACATGTTATGTTTGCGCGCGTCGAACCGCCGAGTAGAAAATGCATATTCTCTGTCATGGTACAAGATGAATGAACTTGTTTTTATAATAGGTACAGACGATTTTGAATGTGAATGCATAGTATGCAAACCAGATACGTTAGTCTGTGTGAAAAATAAAGCAGAACTCGACCTGTAAGGACAAGTGGATTCCAATAAACACAAAAGCGTGATTCGAATGTTACTAGCATTTTATCACAGCTCCCATAGTCTACATATATCAAGGGTCTTAAAAATAACATTCATTATAACCACCCTTGGTTAGATTTAGAGGTCAGCGAATGTCCCCTCTATTTTTCTCTTCAAAATATGGCAGCCATATTTAAANCCACCCTTGGTTAGATTTAGAGGTCAGCGAATGTCCCCTCTATTTTTCTCTTCAAAATATGGCAGCCATATTTAAAGCGTATTTTGAAAGGCCTCCATAGAAATGGAGAGATAATGGAAAGTGAAAGTAAACCAGAACACATGGAGCACGATNCCACCCTTGGTTAGATTTAGACGTCAGCGAATGTCCCCTCTATTTTTCTCTTCAAAATATGGCAGCCATATTTAAAACGTATTTTGAAAGGCCTCCATAGAAATGGAGAGATAATGGAAAGTGAAAGTAAACCAGAACACATGGAGCACGATNGCGTATTTTGAAAGGCCTCCATAGAAATGGAGAGATAATGGAAAGTGAAAGTAAACCAGAACACATGGAGCACGATGTCGATAATGAACCAGCCCACATTTTGAAACGAAGGAAGTTACGTGATTTTCTGACGTCCGGCATTTGTGACCTTGAAGGGACGGCTTACAACGGTTTCCAGGCTTGAAGCCGGTGCATTCCACACAGTGTACCAACCCTCCGGCAAGAAATCTGTTTCCTGTTGCGAGCACGCTTCAGTCGTGTTTGTAAGGCAAGCCAGTATGTGTAATCACTCGGTACTAGAAATAACGGTTAACAGGCAATTTGAATAACGGCATCGGAAACAATTTACCTCAACTACAGGTAAAGCAGTCGGTATTTATATAGTTATGGTTACTCCATTATACCTCTGATATATAATTCTCAACTTATTAGTCGGGTACTTGGAATGTTGTGTGAACGGTACATCGCTTTTGTATCGTATGCGGGAGGATGAATGTTCAAACGAAGTTAGCTATCTGGGAGTGATTTGTTTTTTCAAGTGGGTTTTCTTACACAGTTCCCGGAGAATAAATGATAACTTTATTTAAAATAAACACACGGCGTTAGATTAGATACCGATCTGCTATACAGATACCCGAAGTTGGCACAAGCAGACTGAAAAACAATTATTCTTATCCCTAAAACCAATAAAGAAATCTGGAATTTTATGCTGTTTGTGTTCGAGACAAATAACTTTGAGTTTGAGGGGAAAAAAACTTTGTATGTACCTCTGTTTTCACGTATTATAATATGGTTCGCATTTTCTAAGGAAAACAAATCAAGGAAAGTAATATAACCTGGCTGGGCTTCATTATACCACGAAAGGAAATTATCAACTGTGAATATTTTTTTTTGTAATGGCCAAGACCGTGTATCAGAACTCTCTCTCTCGTGATCCCACGAAGCGTCTTACAGAAAGTTCCGACTTCTTAGTTAGGAAGGTAGCGATTCTACATTTAGCAAGAAAACGATATTGCTTTATTGTGGTACGTACTTGAACTGATCACTTACGGCTTCTATTTAACAGCATTAACTGAAAAAAACTAAAACTTAATGCGATGTAAAGCGAAAGTTCGGAAATTATGGTTTGCTTTTGCTTTCCTGTCAACTTATTTCAGCTCATTGCAGTATTTCCATTTTCAGACGGTGCGCCGGGGTGCATACGGAGATGCAGGAAGTTACCTTCTTAAGCGTCTGACCAGTTTGTTGCTGCAAAGAACGAGGCGACGCGCTGGCGCAGTGGTTAGGTTTCCGACTCGCATTCCGGGGAACCTGGGTTCGAACCAAGGTCCGGCCATCGTCTTTCCATGTTTTTTCTGAAATCACTCCAGGCCATGGCCTATTCCTTCCCCGGTCCTCCTCTGAGCAACTCGCCTCCGTCTCTAATGACCTCGCTGTCGACGTTGAGCAACTCGCTCCGTCTCTAACGACCTCGCTGTCGACGTGGCGTCAAGCCCTGCCCAACTAACTACGTGCCCACNTGAGCAACTCGCTCCGTCTCTAACGACCTCGCTGTCGACGTGGCGTCAAGCCCTGCCCAACTAACTACGTGCCCACAAACATACTAACTACGCGGGCATGACATCCTAAGACTACAGGCTAGGAGAGCAGTGTTGCTGCATTTCTTAGTATCATCCAGACAATGCGTTTGGCTTCCACCAGGCACCACGTTCATATCAAACATCAGTTTCGTAAATATTTAATTGCAATTAAATCTTTTTTATATCGTGCATGCGACACTAAAAAAAAGAAACATTGGTTTCTGGCATTGACATTTAAACTGGCAGANAATCTTTTTTATATCGTGCATGCGACACTAAAAAAAAGAAACATTGGTTTCTGGCATTGACATTTAAACTGGCAGAATGTTCCGTTTCTTTGTGTCGACTAAGAGTATGCGCAGACAGCAATCAGCTGCTTGAAGCCCTGTAATTAATTATAAATCAAAGGAAATTCTGTGATCAGCCATTCGACTAATCGGAATGATGATTTCAAGGTATTGGAGTGTTCGTGATCACGAGGAAGTGACGTCATACTCGAAAGACGNCGACTAATCGGAATGATGATTTCAAGGTATTGGAGTGTTCGTGATCACGAGGAAGTGACGTCATACTCGAAAGACGACGAGGCGCCTAATCAGTTATGCTTTGAGAACCCCCCACGGCGTGGCGTATTGCAAGTTCACGCACAGAACGTTGCAGACGGAAGGAGTTCCTCTCACAGGAGGGTTCCGAACCACGTTGTCTTTATGCACGGAAGATCATCACAATAGCACGACACTTTGAGCGTGCAAGGTCATCAACAAACCCCTCAACTATAAACTACAATCAGAAGTTCCCGTTACGCTGTTACTTCCTGCGTGCAGGCCATGCCAAGCGACACTGTATAACACATAACTTCTCAGTCGACTTTCACTCCTTCCAACTGTACGGTTTCCAAATTTAATTGGATTGTATCTCGTTTGGAGGCGTTCTCACTCATCCATTTTTAGAGCCTCGGATGAGTGTCGGAAAGGAAAGTCGACCTAATGGACCCATCTTGGCGGCCCGGCCATACTATCACTAACGTGTCGTCAAGTGTCTAGGGTCCACCACACGAACATGAGCACTTACATGCAGAAGTTTACATCTTGTTCGTCATCGCTACATTCTATACGCGTTTAATAAAGTTTTAATCACACTTACAGTTGTCTAAGAATGTATTTAAGAATGCATTTTCATGTGCTTTGGAAACTCGAAGGAAGCCCACACTAAGGGTTGGCGATGACACAGACTCTGGTAGCCAATTTTAAGACCTTAAGACCCAAAGTTGCGTTCACACGAGCCAATAGACACAGAGAGAATAAAAATACAATACAATAACTTAACGAAAACTCTATATATGTAACTGCAACGGTTTACATCTATAACTTGCAAGGGAAATGCTCACTGCTAGAAGAAATAAACTGTACGTATTATTTTGATAGCGCCTGGATTATAAATTAAAATTGTCGTACTTTATCTAGCATGTCTTGGAAAAGTAGTATAGTGTTCCAATTTTGATAGACAACTGCACTCTGTTCCTTGAAAAAATCAAAAAACCAAATTATACCATGTAGGTGATTTCACATCAGGGGTTTTAGTGAGACGTAAAAAACAATCTGTAATAATCGTACAGCGACGGATAACGTACACAAACACCAANCATCAGGGGTTTTAGTGAGACGTAAAAAACAATCTGTAATAATCGTACAGCGACGGATAACGTACACAAACACCAATGCCAACAAGTGGTCCACACACCTACTCGAGGTTGCAGAGCCTGTCCTATCTCGTTTTCAGGCTTCCCTCGTGACCTCTATTTTAGTACACAGAGAGGCGGTGGAGCTATTGGGAGAATAACAGAAGTACGGTTTCGAAAATAAAGCAACTTTTCGCGAAAACAAAGCTTGGTTTTATACCTTGACATAGCAGTGCAGAAGGTAATTATGTGACGTAGAACAACGGGAATCGCGGTTCACAGGTGACAAAGAAAGCGTTACTAAGGTTTATTCTACTCAGGTTGGGTAGCTCAATGCTTTTAGTTCGGTAACTAAAATTTTTTGCCACTAGGTAAGCGCTAGTGTCGCATGAGTTCCGGATTTTCTCTATTTTCCACGTTAAAAAACTAAACAATTGCAATATTCATAAATAAAATATAAAATAACTTCGTAGCTAAGTAAAATCTTTCTTTTTTATTGTTCACGCATCTCAAAATTTTTAATTAAAATTGACCTCTTTGGAAGACTGCGCACCCAGTGCCGGAAATTTTCCCTATGCCAAACTCTCTCATAAGGAGAAAACTAGTTTTGTTCCTAACCTGAGTAGAATTAAAACTTATTTGTAGTTGTGTAATAAGAAATGCAGTTCAGTGTTGGAACATGGGGGATTTGTTGCAGCGCACCTGGCATGTGCACTCTACACCACATATCCTCCGCGGTTCCTTACAGCGGTCAGGTAAAAAGAGGGAAGGTGGTGTAAGACATTCGCAGATCACGCCGAACACACGGGGTAGATACCGCCAAACAGCCAATCAGAGAGCTCTCTCCCCGCTGTTGCGTCGCCCGCGTTCTCTGCGGCGAGCGAAACTGAGCCGGTCGCATTCTCGCACAGGCAACGCCGATATTAACTCACGCCTACGTCACTGGCCGGCCGCGCGACAAAACGCCGTTCACCAATCAGCGCCTGGTAATCTACTCGCCAGCATGTAGCCTGAGCCTCACGTCTCCAATCAGAGAAAGGGCACGGTCGCATCAAAGGAACCGCCACGTCATTTTGTCTCTGTGTGACCATCTGTTCTGCAAACGGGTAAACGTGTCTTATGTCTCACCCACCACGGCGAAGAGACGTCTATCGCACGAGCCACGCCGAGATTTCTGCTCTAGGAAACAATAGACTTCGCCGGTACTTCACAGAGAACCACTGTTTCCCACATGAAGGTAGGGATAACAGGAGACGGCATGTTATGACGTCATAGAAACTGCACTGTCATACATCGGCGTAGCGTGACACCCGAATCATTGAACATGTCGAGGCAGATTTTTGTACGTAGTGCATGCGAAATGTGTACGTTTTTTTAAACGAATAACTAAAGAAGTTAAACTTTCAGGCTAAACATCAACATGCTCTGATACAATAGTTTAATTTAAATGTTGACAAGTGAGGTTTCTAATGTTGTGGGTGTCACAACATGGTGGACAGACACTCGTCATTTTATCACGCACATCCACAGACAAGGCCGCCCCTCGGCATCGTGGATCATAATTATGTGTTGACGTGACAGTCTACTGTAGCCAAATGTATATATTTGTAATGGAACATGTGAATCCTAATATTAATTTTACTTGACGCGCAAATAAACATACTTGGGAAACGAACCGATAGGTAGAACTAAAGTACCGAATATTTATGTAAGAACAAACTTACAAGACACTTAAAAATAATTCAATAAAAATTTAACTCACTTTTGAAATGGCAAAAGTGGAAAGAAAACATCGGCAACGTGTAGTATGCTGTACACTGCTTACTTCGTTAAACTTAGTATAACGTGGTCGTAAGATGACCTCCAAACCAAAAATCAAAAGGGTAACACAGAAAATGAACAGTAATAGGCATAGAGAGCCGGAAATTTGACTGCTCAGCTAAGCTCGCCAGTTCTGTGCACGACACAGGTGCTGCCAGTTGTTCATTGGCTAGTGCCTTTACGACGAGCGTGCTTTATGCTGTTGATGGTGTTGTACGTGATTCGCCCGGTGTGTTTCTACACGTGCATATACCGACTCACAGTCTTGTTATGGCGTGCCAGGGAACGAGTGGCCCGATGGAGGAAACTAACAAGCACAGAGCACTTGAGAAACCAGAGGCAAATAGCAGCTTATTCCACGAACTCCACCCGCACACGCCAGCAATATGACGTCACTGACCAGCAAACATGTCGGAACGCCGTTCACCAATCAGCGCCGGCTGGCAGCCCAGCCAATAGCGCGCCTATCGTAGCACGCAGTAGCCAATCAGACGCTAGGTACGTTTCCAGGGAGTCGCACAGCCCATCAGTGAATGGGGATGCCGATATCAGAGGATCCGCCACGACATCTCGTCTCTGCGTATTCATCTACTCCGTTGTGCAAGAGGCACTGTCTTGGCACGTCTGAAGGATTCTTTCAGCGTTATTCTGGACGTGCTACATGGCAGTGGGAATCGTGGAAAACCACAATTCTTGTTTTCTACGGGACCCATTGTCATGGAGCATGACCAAAGTAATGTTTCGTTTGACGTCTTAGCGACGTGAAATTCCCCCGTCAGTAGCTTTTCTAACATTATCCGTACACCCGTGACTCAGTCGTGATCGGCCGCAGTTGAAAACCTGCTCGTACTCCGAGTCTGCTCGGCGTGGGTTTCAAGGAGGCTTGAAGGATTGTTTGTCAATTGTGGAAGG
>NQII01003084.1:102849-124419 GCA_002778355.1 Clitarchus hookeri | reverse complement strand
TCCTCGCTCGCCCACCGACGCCCCAGCACCAGCAGTCCCGGCCTCTGCGCCGCCACCTTCACCGACGACGTCGACGTCCCGCCGCCGGACGTCGAGGCCTGAGTCACGCACACTTCTCACTCAAACATTACGCTCCCTCAAACATATATACATAAAGCAGGAGATGAAGTCTAAAAATAGTGCATTTTTTCAAGCACCGTTTTCTACGAAAAACTGTGTTATATATTTGTATTATATATACATACACGCTCAATTACATGTAAAAATCAAAATTTTACTGTTTTAGTAACGTACAAATAAAAAAAAAAACCTATTTGCAGAAGAACATTTAACACGGTCAACTGACAGAACTTGTTTTATTCCATTTTAAGGTACCAAAATTTACGGTCAGCCGCAAATAAAAAAAAATGCAAGAATTGACCTATTTTCAGCATTTTTTTTTTAAATTGCAAAAACTTTTCATTAAAATTTTTTTTATAAAGTCTTCAAGTAGTTCTTGCCAACTGCTTTGAGTGTGAATCGTCTCATTTCTGCATGGAAGTTAGTTTTTATTATTTGCACATTTCCAAAACAGTAAAATTGTGATTTTTATACGTATTTATATACCCCATGGACTGAACAATTTTTTTTTGCGAAAAAAAGAGCAGTTACCGATAATGTTTAAAAGTTTAACAATATGTGGTACAAATATAGTACGTATATATAATTTTTTTTTCCGTTGCCAACGCATTTACGGCCAAAATTAAGGCGGATAGCTGCACCTGCATGTTACTACGCTAGAACACTCTCTTCGCAGCGCAACTCTGTACCAAACATTTAACTAGCGTCGTAATATGAGGTGTTTAAAGGCCTGAAATATTGGGGATGTTCGCTATGTAAACACCTCCGCAGTCGGCACCTATGCGCAGTCTCCTTATATCTTCACAGTGCCCAGTTCTCAGCCACGCTGCCACGCCCTCATCTCACTTATACGTGCTTCACGGTAAACTAACCACTTTGGAAATCAACCTACGTAAAATAATTCACTGCCCCCTAACACCATGTGTTTTAACAGACACGTAGATTCGCATGGTCTCAGTTAAGTTGCAGCGAAATACGAAAATAACGTATATTGACGTTGTATTCAAAGTGTGACTTTTACATTTGTAGTCACTGAATTTATTTTAAATATTTTCTATCTGTTTTACGCAGATTAAAGCAAGAATTGACATACTGGTAATATATTTAAATTATTTAAAAATTTCGCAGATTTCATAGTTTTTACTAGATTGACACGTGAATAAAGTAGAGGGTCAGTGGCATTGTTAATTTTACGTATGGCGGGAGGATATAACGTGGGCAGAGAAGTAGATCTGTGGTACGGCTTTCAAAAGTGCTCAGTTCACCGTGAACATCCTATACCTCACTTCTACACCAATCCACACTCCAAAGGGACCTTTCCACTGCCTCGTGTCCGGCGAGCGTGACGTCATAGGTTACGTCACAATTGTGATGTCTGTCAAACAGCGGGCTAGGGAAAACCTCCGTGATCTTTGAATGAATAATGCAATGGGGGTGAATGACTAGATGAAAATTTTTTGGAGATTCGCCATTGCGATGCAGATGTCTCATGGAAAAACAAGACTGAACACGAAAAATACTTAAATAAAACAAGTAACGCATGGAAGAGAAAATAAATATATGTATACAATACCGGAAAATTTCCGAGAGGGAATAGAGTCAAAAAACAGGACAGAAAATATTTACGATTTGTATACATATATATGTATAGACACACACATATACGAGTATATACGACCAGTGATAACACAGAAAACAACACAGGCTAGAAACATGCTGGAAAAATTAGGACAACACAGACAAAATATGTATGAACAGAATTGGACAACACAACAAAGATCGCACTCAAACACAGCGGTTTCACCAAACACGTCCTTTAGTTGGTGTCTGTCAGGCAAGTCCGGGGCGATCTGCCTTGAGGCGATCCTCCCCGCCTGTGCGCGAGGGGATCAAAGAGGTCGTCCCAGCAACCGCGATTCGGATGGGAAGGAAGGGACGGTTGAGACAGCTGCCCGCGCATTGTCTCGTAGTACACAAGGGCACGTGACGTCACTTCGCTCGCACACAAACTCGCACCAGTGGAAAGTCCGCTTAATGCGTACAAAAAAATAGCATACCATTTTAGAGACGTTATGACGTAAAATACTTTTCATACATTTCATTCATTGCTAACGTATATATATGTTTTGTTGGTAATTATCTCGGTGCAGTTTCTGTCGCCGTTACATCAACCAAACACCAAGTAAGAACAGAATTGGAGAATTCCTTCAAACCTTTAACCCCCTCCCCTACCATTTATTCAAGACTAGGTGTTACCCGCAACGAAACGTTCTTATATAATACTGATTTAAAGTTTGAAGGAAAAACAAACCTTCCTAATTTTTGCTGATGACTTTAAGCAACAAAAATTATTCTGCGCAAAAAAATAACCAAGTGTCATATAGGCCCAATTAACAAGGTAAATTCATTAAAAATAACCGTAGGCTTTGTGTCATTTAACTCTTACAAAAAAACCACAATAAAAGTTGTGTCAAAGTTTTAAAACAATTTGCAAAATTTAACAAGTCGATAAATTACATCCTCAAGTCACTAAAAAATGGAAAGTGACACATTTATACATTGGTTGTGACACCACACGTTTTGTTTTGGTTAGCCAGTGGTGGCTCGTATGTTCACATAATAAAAAGAATCCTAAAAACTGCATTCACGCATATTTCCCCCGGGTATCGATCTCATTGACCGTCGTAAAGTCAATGTGTGACAAACAACGAGAAATTTTTTTACACCTTTATAATAGATAATGTCCTCTCTTTCGGGTTATAGGCTAATAGGGGGGATGTGGGTGGCTCATAAATTAAAATACACTTAATACACACTCAAGCCAAAAGCCAGGGCACATACGTCCATACTATACTCGGGTTTCAAGACTGCATCTTAAGCTGGCGCCTCAACCAACTATGCCTTTGGGGAAGGGGCCGCAGTGGTGTAATGGTCAGACTACTCGGCTCCCACCTAGGCAAACTTGGTTCGATCCCCGAGGTAGCTCCCACTGGTCAGCGGGTTTTATCGGGGATATCCCTTCCCCCCCCGACTTGCATTCACGCGCTGCTACATACACATCTCGCTTCGCTCTTATCGGCTCTCTAGACCCCGTTTTTAAGGCCCGATTTCACCGTTTTTGCAGAAATGTTTCGTTTTCGCGTCATAATTTCGGATTTATAGTAATTACTAACAATTCACGATCATAGAAAATTTACATTTTACGTGTTGTTTAATATTTTTGTACGTAATTTTAATTGTTGTAAAAGTCTAGAACATATTTATATTTTATCAATAATTTTTCGCATTTTTGCATGCAGGAAATAACACACAGTGAAAATTAAATACAAACAAATCAAACAACTAGTAAATTTAAAATTTTTCTATAATCAAACATTTTCAATAATACCTATGAAACTAAAATTACGACACAAAAACGATGAATTTCTGCAACAGGGGTGAAGCCGAACGTTAACAGCCGCTCAAATATCGTCCTTTACTCCAGTGGGGATCGGCATCACAGTGATTGATTTGGCCCGAAGGAAAGGTAGAAGTGTAGGGTTTGAAACACGGAAGGGGTGAGAGAAGAGAGAAGAAAGGGGAAAAAAAAAGAGAAATTGTTTAGATTCCACATTGGGCACAAAAGGGTAAGGGGCAACGCGGCCTCATAATCAGCGCCACACGTTTTTCGCAAAAAAGATTCAAGGGCAGGTTGTACTTCAACGTCCTACGTCCACTCATGCAACTTCCTTCCCGCCATTGGCTGCGTGTCTACGCGAGAAGACATTTCTCACCTGACTAGGCCAATCGGAATTAAGTTACTCCGATACTGAACGTCCGTGGTTCGCGGGCAGATACTTGAGACACGTGAACGACTAAAATGATCCTAGCACGAAAGTTCATCTGAACCAGAGTGTTTCGCAGTACTGCTAATACGTATTCTGCCGACAAGACATCTACATCGTCACGTTCGTTTGCATTGTTGTCAACAGGCGAGGACGTGTAATGCTGCTGAATCACCCGACATCGTCTTCAGCAGCGAATCACGGGTTTCTTTGTGAACTGACGGTCACCATGGCAACTACAATCTCTGCCTCCTTCCACAGTAGCGCACGTTGCCTACTACTCGCGAGACGGTGTGGAAGACCATCGTATATGAACATCGTATCGTATATGAACATCGTTGGTGACTGGCAGTGACACGAGCATCACTGAACTCGCAGCACTACGTTGGAAACATCCTGCTGCAGTGAATGCAGGCAGAGTGCCCTGCAAACAATTTACAGTAGGATTCCACTCGCCTACACGCAATTCTGGTTTCTCAGCAGTGTTTACGCCATGTTTATGGGTCCCGCCTGCCTGCATAGGTTTTCTCTATCTTTTTTTTTTGCCCGAGAAGCGCGGGAGCTATAAGGGCTACAATGGCTCGCGCTACAAGAGCGCCATCGCCGCTACGCGCAGGGCTCTGAACTGGCGTGCGGTGTTCTCGTGGTGCTGCGTGTACCTGTGGGACTTTCGTGCGGCGACCCTATCGTTTTACTGATAAATAGTATCTTGCAAAATTCAGTAAAGGCTCCTATCTTAGTTTTGCTTGTGTCCGGCTAGTATGTTTTGAAATACGGTAGTCTGAGAAAGCAATTTTTAACTATATTCAAGGGCTCCAAAATAATATATACATCATGCGTGACAACTGTACAGTACCATTTCGTCCTCGTCTTGTGTATGATGTCTTCTCGTAGGTAAATATACCGAAGGCACGTTTAATAGTTTTGTAAAAAAAAAAAAAAAAAACAGGATTTCAAACACACTCCACGCAGTTCAAGCGCTAGGCTGGCGGGGGCCTAAATACTTCCGTGACGAGCGAGTTGGCGCGGTGGTAAACAACTGGACCCGCATTTGGGAGGACGCTGGTTCAACTCCCAATCCGGCCAGTCTGATCTCTGTTTCTCCAATCACTCCAGGCGAATGCTGGGACGGGTCCTTACTGCAGGTTATGGCCGAGTCCTACACCGTTCCTGCTTCTCTGAGCAGTTTTATACGTCTGCAATGACCTCGCTGTCAACGGGACGTTAAGCCCTACCTACCTACGACATCTGTAGCCTACCAGTTCACCCGATTTGTCGCCATTCTCACAGTTGTGGGACCAGACGAGACGCTTGCATCCAGGTTAACCAAACACTATGTGATGTTACGGTATTGCAATTAGATATTTCTGTTTGCCTTTACCATGAAAGCCAATAATTTATCATTTAAGTAGAGCTGTTCCGTGTTGGTGCGAAATTTTTTTATTGCAACGAGTGTAAATGTAATTCTTTGGGATACCACGAATAAAATATTACGCGAAGCCTTAAGTTCTGGACTTTCCGCAGTATACGTATATGCAATTGCGTCGAAGACAGCCTCACTTGCAAAGATGTGAAATATTCCGACAATATTATTAATGTTTGGTTGTATTTTCAGAAACGACTGTTTACGATCATTGTATTTATCACTAAATTCTTACTCAAATTTGAACGCAAGTTCAAATTCATGAAATTACCTTGGAAAACACACGTTTGACTTCAGAAACTATCTCGTAAGGTGGGTGTCCAGAGAAAGTCAGACCGTTTAATCTGTCTGCCGGAAATTGCCGCACGGAGAGTCCCGCCGAAGCACAGCGACGTAAATCATTTGATATGGGCGCCGTTTAGTTCTCGTAGAAGTGTGTCTACCTGTTGCACAATGCGCGGCTTGTAATTAGAGGGTTCCAGCGCGAGCAGTTTATAACTTCTCGACGAGTGTATCTCAAGCGCGCTGTTTTCACCGCTCCAGGCTGAAGTTTCGGCAAACTGAGTTTGGAAAGTTTTCTCCCTCTGGAAATTTTACGGTTTTGGACAAGCCATTTTTCTGCACACGGATGCCGGAGGGATTCACAAAAAAATTCACGATTTCAATGAGTACCTTCACAACCTCTCTCTCTCTCTCTCTCTCTCTCTCTCTCCGAATGTGAGTATGCATGTGTCGATCATACTCAGCGAAACTGGAGCATATACTGCAAGAAGCCATATTCTAACGTAATGTGTTTAACGTCGCACTTACGATAAATGCAGCCCTTTGCCGAAACTACATTGTTGGCAGGATGATCAGCATACATTCAAAGACCCTATTACTACTGACGTAACAACCTGCCCTCTATTGTATTTTAATTACCTTTAATTTAAGTTGTCAAACGAGCAGTTCCAATTTACAGTCATTACTGTCGCTAACACATCCCTATACAGATTACTACATCAATATACAAGAGTTCCATAGTAGTCCACTAGAGTGTTCTTATCCTTCGAATTAGAATTCATTTTGTTACCGAACTACAGGATATGAAGATATAATAGTTATAGTACAAGAAAAATACTTCCCGGGGCGGCGTTCCGGTGCATTCTTGTCTAAGTGTACTGGCGTTCCTCAACTGTAATCTCTTTTGTTTACAACTGTCTCCCTCCTTGAACTCTTCTAATATTCGCCTCGTTAACAGCCTAACTATTGAGTTTATTTAAACTAAAATCGATTCGTTCACATTTTTGAACAACACTGCAAAATTAACCCCTAAATATTCCGCGGAACATAAGGAAATTAAAAAAAAAAAAAAACTGTAGTTGATTAGCCTTTGCATCACCTCATGTTCGTATAGGCACAAATAAAAAAAAAATCAGCCCATCTCGTGAACCAGTATAGTTCGATAAGCATCTTATTTACTTTGCATTTTGTACTACGGCTAAGTCACTGAAGCGCTACGCTCTTGCCGACGCAATGATGACTCGAGCCGTGATGACGTGATGACGCGCGCAGTTTGACACATAATGTTATCCCCAAATCGGCACATTAGTTTTACTGATACAGCCTGTAATCAGACGATCCCTTCGCTTTTAGCCTTCCTGTGTAACGCGAAACCCTCCCCCCCTCAGCCACACCCTCAAAACGAGTTTCGCTGCTAAGGGGCGGGTTTTAGTGACTCGGCGAGCAGACGGGCTTAATTAACCCTCGTTTTGGCATTCTTCAGGACCACTTTTCCCTTTAATTAATGTTTTAACATAATTATAAGGGCAGAGTGTGGCTTACGAGTACTTAATACCACATCACATCAAATTCATTAAAAACTTTTTAAAGTTTCTTAAAATAAGGGGTAATACATTTTTTTTTTCTGGCCTCACATTTTCTAAAGCAGTTGCATCAAGCGCTGTAGCCAAAGGGGAATGAATGAAATATTACGATGCCTCATGTTTAAAGACGCAAAACAAGAACGAAAATAATACATCACTAACTTACCAATTATCATATAGCAATACATCAATAACTCTATTAACATGTTTATGACTTGCAAAGGGCCGAATTTACAATTACTAAACACCAAAAAAAAAATTCACGAGTTCGCTGACCAGTAGGTTGGACGGAATAGTCTATGTTCTCAAGATGACTCCTGCCACAGTGAAGATACGGTGATTTCCTGAAAAGGGTTGCCCATTATTGGTCCATCCGCTTAAGATGCGGTGTTTGTTTATTAAGCGAGAGCTTTTAAGGAGTGCCTAAAAAATCATGCTACAAATGCGAAGGGTATACAATCTTATAAGCATTTTAAGTCTAACTTGTCTCCAAATGAATTCGTGAACTTTTCAATTCCATAATTTTTTTCGACACCTGATTTTCACGAAAAGACTCGATAATTATTATTAATTAAAAAAGATTTACCACTTATGTAGTTTGACGATTTTAATAGTTACGTGTGCTAGATATCTGCCTGTGAACCACAGTCGTTCAGCACCGGAGAAAGCTAATTATGACCGGCCAATAGAATTAGAAAATGTCTTCTCACAAACACGTAGCAAAAACCACAGAAACAATAAGTTACTGTTATAACAAATGAGCCCACTTTCTTCAACATGGGTGAAATTAATTTTTAAATAAATTCTTAAAAGCTGAGTTGGTAGATAGTACTTGTCGTTTCATTGGAAGCAATGTTGTTATAAACGAAACCAGAAACATATGCACAGTAGTGAGACAATTACAAATAAACAAGTGCCTTACTCGTGACTCGAACCCAGAAAAACTCTTACCACAAGCTTATGTGCAATCAGCTGCATTTCGAGTTCGGATTCAGAGCATCGGATTCGGATTTTATAAGTCAAATGTCCGGAATAATAGGGATCGCTAACCTAAAATATTAACAGGGCCGTTATATTGAAAATAATAGACTGAGCCACTTAACACATGACACTTTACATGACCTAACGAAGCGCTACCTGTGTGAAGAATTTGGTGTAAATCGTTTGATTGGTCCCTAATATAAGGCATAAAACTGCCGCCATCTTGGATGACGTCAGACCGAACCTTCCTGCTTTGTCATTCCTCGCGAATCCCGGCCATTTTCTTATTTCCCCCTCAGAATTTCCCTTTTTCCCTAAAAACGCCCAAAATTTCCCGAATTTACCTCCAAACTTCCAAAATTTCTTGCAAAAATTTTCCTTACAATTATTTTTATTAGTTACTCAGTCCGAAAACAGCATGACTACACAATATGGCTAAGTGACTCCATTTTGGGGATGCGGAATTGGGAGTAACCCTGACATTCACGCTCTGTCATTCCATGCCAGCGCCATTCATCTTGTCTAAAGAAAGTTAGAACTCCTTGCCCCATCATGCAACCTCATGCACTACCTTGTTACGAGGATGTGTTCTACGATCTATGCCAAGTACACATATGCTAAGGACAGCAATATAAAACACAAACACATAAATGCTAATTCTACATTTACTAATCGCTTTTATGCTAATAGAGCACACGTCAATCACCTCACCATCTTGCTTTCATCGCACCGCCATCTTGGATTCCCGTCCATCAATCATAACATATCCATAACCCCGACGACGAAGATGTCCACAAGAACAAGTATGGCTTAAGCCCACTTACAAGCATAGTTGGATGTAATTCCCGAAATGGTTAAGCTGTAGTCGTCAAATTCATAACATATATGCATCACTCCAGTTGAGGAATAGGACGGTAGAAGCAATTAGGCCTTAAGCCTTCATGTAAACATAGTTGGTTGTAGCGTCCAAACTGTTTAAGATACAGTCACCAGATTCATAACATCGACATCACCCCCTACGACGAAGACGACCGCAGGGTCAAGTACGCCCTTAGCCCACTTATAAGCATAGTTGGATATAATTTCCGAACTGTTTAATATATAGTCTCCAAATTTATATCTTACACATCACCTCCGACGACGAAAAGGACCTCAGGGTTAGGTACGCCTTAAGACCTCTTATAAGCATAGCTGACCACCATTTTCCATTACCGGAAGCTATAGCCACCAAATTCATATCATATTCATAGCCTCCGACGACAAGTAGCACGACAAGATCAATTACACCTTTAGCCCTCATACAAGCATAGTCGACGGTCATTTCCAATCCTTCCAATTACACCCATCGTTGCCGACATCGAACTGGTGGCAGGGTCCATTAGGCCCTAACCTCTCTTGTAAACATAGAAGAAAACCATTTCCTATCTGCTGAAGCCAAGGTTATCAAACTTAAATCATACGCATAGCCCCCAACGTATAACAGGGCAGCACGGCCAATTATGCATTAAACATACTTATAAACATAGTTGCCTATTATTTCCTATCCGCGAAAACCACGACCGTTAAATTCATATCATTGGTATAATTCCTGGAAGAAATGAGGATAATTAGGGCCTTAAGCCCTGTTATAAGCTTATGAGGGCAACATTTTTGAACCTTTTAAGTTCGGCTAACAGGTAACAGTGAGCTATACATGTAAAGAAAACAATTGCACATACAGTTGCGTTGCAAGCATGTCGTAGTAGTTAGCAGTTACTAATACATGTAGGAGTGTAGGGCCTAATATACCACACATACTCCCTGGTCCACGCGCACTCGTCAATAACCCACCACCACCCGCTACATTGTCTGCTACCACAAGTGTTATCTATACATATATAAACGTTAGCATGGATAACATGCAACAACCATCCATACACGAAATAGCTAAGGTATACACAATCACACTTCGAGCAAGATGTATGTAGTCGTGGAGAGGAAGTTACAGCGTAATTAATACGTATAAGTAAACACAGTCAGCCTGACACGAGGGACACATACTGAGACCTCGTCAGTATGACTAATACTTAACAACAACAACCACCCATACTTTGGAAAAATTAAGGTTTATACAATTGCACCAAAGCAAGATTTTAGGTAGTCACTGGTTACAATAAAACATGTACGAGTTAATACAAATAAACATCTTCTGTCTAACAAGAAGTGTCGCGGGAACCGCAGGTACAAGATTTGAAACCAACCTGTACATGAAAAAAAAATAATTCACATAAAAAATAATAAATGACCAACATATACACAAGTGCACTGCAAGCACGGTGGCGTATCGAACTGTTACTATGAAAAAATACCAGTTGGTTCTGCAGACTGTAATAGTGATATTAATGTTACCAATGTGCAAAGAACTTTAGTAAAAAACTCAAATGCTCGATGACATGAAAAGATTTCAATGTATAAAGTGGGGTACGCTATCTACTATCAGTGATAATTTGAAGACACAATACACGACTTCTAAAGGTTGTGTTCCTTTGCCTGCCACTAAACTACATACATTTAAACCATAAGTTGCGCGAGAGACATCACTGCTACACACTGATTCAAACAGACATGAAAAAAAATGTAAAAGAAAATAATGATATGCACTTACTAACCAGCGCAATCACATATTACACAAGCATCGGGTGATGTACGTTTTGTTAAACGATTCTAGACAAGACCAGGCCGTCCTGGTTAGTACAATAGAATATCAAACGACTTTCTTACGAACCAACTGAAACGAAACCATCACATTCAGATTGCGGCCAACACTCACAACCCGCATCACTAGCGGCGGAACGCATCCGACCCGGCTGACATTGTGCGATCAACTAACATCATGAGAATGTGTAAGACAGACCAGGTGAACGGTCAGCAGCTCAGGCACCGCGCAGGTCTCGGGAAGTCGAGTGGATGGCACATAACACTAGCCGAGAGAGAGGCGTATCAGGCTCCAGTATGTCAGACCTTCCGTCTCACACATGCACTTCCCTTTACAATAGGAATTCAGTTATACAAGACACGGTAAAAAGTTATTTCGTTGTACACATATTTATTTTATGGATGAAGAAATAACGTGCGAACACTGTGAGAAAACGTATTTTACCCTTTCGCAATAGCTGAAAATATGATGTCTTGCGACCTTGACCTTTAACCACCATTTCTGACGATACCTACAGTAAGGATGAAGGGAAAATAGTCTATATTTTGCTAATAAAGCAATCATGGGAACACTGTGAGAAAATCAATTTCCCTTACTCACAATAGCAGGAACCATGACAAGAAGCAACCTTGACTTTGATCTCGGATAATGTCATGGGACCTCGACCTTTTACTACCATTTCAAACAAGATCTACTATTTAAAACAAAAAAATCACAATTGTTTTAGAAAATTTTAAAATAGCAGAAAAAATCACAAGACCTTTTAACTTTTTCTGCTATTTTAACATTTTGTGTGACATTAATTTGGAAACTATATCTTAAACGGTTCGGAAATTATAGCCAACTACATTTACAAAAGGCGTCGGGTGTAATTGCTTCTTCCGTCCTATTCAACATCAGAGGTGATGCATATGTTATAAAATTGACTACTGTACCTTATACAGTTTGGAAATTACATCCAACTATGCTTATAAGTGGGCTTAGGGCATACTTGACGCTGCGGCCATCTTCGTCGTCGGAGTGATGTCTTTGTTATGAATTTGGTGACTGTATTTAAAAAGTGTTCGGGTGTTACAACCAACTATACTTATATGAAGGCTTAAGGCCTAATTGTCTCCACCACCCTATTCGACATGTGGTGTGATGTATATATTATGAATTTGAAGACTGTATCTTAAACATTTCGGAAATTACAACCAACTATGCTTATACGAGGGCTCAATACCTTATTGCTTCTACTGTCCTATTTATCATCAGGGGTGATGCGTATGTTATGAATTTGACGACTATACCTTAAACAGTTTGGAAATGCTTGTAAGTGGGCTTAAGCCATACTTGACCCTACGGACATCTTCGTCGTCGGTAGTTATGGCTATGTTATGATTGATGGTGGGAATCGAAGATGGCGGTGGGGCGAAAGCCAGATAGCGAGGTGATTGATGTGTGCGCTATTAGCATAAGTGAGATTAGTATATGTACAATTAGCATATATGTATTTGTGATTGGTATTCCTGTCCTTAGCATATGTATAATTCGTATAGGTCATAGAGTACACTCTTGTAACAAGGTAGTGCATGAGGTTGCATGATGGGGCAATGAGTTCGATTATTCTTTAGAAAAGATAAATGGCGCTGGCATGGAATGACAGAGCGTGAATGTCATGGTGACTCCTAATTCCACATCCCCAAAATGGAGTCATTTAGCCATATTATGGAGTCATGCTATTTTCGGAGTGAGTGACTCATAAAAATTTTGGCAAGCAAAATTTCTGCAGGAAATTTTGGAGGTTTGGAGGTAAATTCAGGAAATTTTGGGCGTTTTAAGGGAAAAAAGGGAAATTCCGGGGGGAGGCGGTGGGAAATCAGAAAATGCCCACCATTGGCAAGGAACACCAGAGCAGGAGGTTTCAGACTGACATCATCCAAGATGGCAGCCGGGTATCCCCGATCCATAATCCCTAGCCCTTGCAGGTGAACATAGTCTACTACTATTGGTACCTGATATATGGCATATAACATCTATATTTTTCATTTGACAATCTTCATAAATAAAGGATAAAGAAGTTGTGTATAAGCACATTCGACGATTGTTCACTGCTAGTATGCAAAGTTAAGTTAAACCCGATAACGTCGTTTCATTGATATACACATTAAGCTTAAACTATTTTACAGCTTCATTCTGAAAATAAGAGCCTGTCATATTAAAAAAAATACATATATTTATATGGCCTACCATAGTACAACTTCTTCAACGAATTTGTTAAGATAGGGTTGTTTGTTTCCCGAGATATGACATAAAAACTTAACTTTAACAGTACGGTTAACTTACAAAATTGCTGAGGATTAGGCTCTGCATAGAAAAATGCGATGTTTGTTATAAAAACTTCTAGTGTACAAAGTTAGGTTGGAATTTGTTTCGTTAGTAAAATTGACTGTGCTAAAATATTTATTTACCCAATATCTTGTAAACAAGTGACTGACCTACTTAAAACATATAAGTTTTCACCTCCTGCCTAAGTGCTATTTGCTTGCCAAATTTGGTAGTAATCTGTCAAATGTTTTCCGAGATATTACATAAATACTTTATTTTTTCTTGTGGCATTAGGTACTTACAAAATTGCGGACAAAAAATGTTTCGTGTATACGCACTTGATAGTTGTATTATATACTGCCAGCATATACAATTTAGTTGGAATTTTTTACATGGTCTAGATGATGTAGCATTCTAAGCTAAATTGGCTATAAGTTCACCATTTTGAAAATAAGTGTATGATGCACTTAAACATACTATTTTACATCATCTGCGCAGTACAACTGGTCTGCCAAATTCTATAGGAATCGGCCAATTGGATCTCGAGATATGTAATATAAATATTATTTATTCATGTGGTACTTTCTTACAAAATGGTGGATAAGATATGCTTCGTGTAGATACAGTTGATAGTTGTAATATCTACTGAAAGCATACAAATAAAAGTTGGAATTGTTTACATGGTTTCGACGATGTAGCATTCTTAGCTAAAATGGCTATATTTCCACCATTTTTTTTAAAAGTTCCTGAAATACTTAAAACATATATTTTTACTTCATTTGCCGCCGCACTACTTGTTTGTAAAATTGTATAGGAATTTGTCAATTGTTTCCCGAGATATGACAAATTGTGATTTATTCGTGATGTGCTATCTTACAAAATGCCGGACAAAAGATGCTCTGTGTAGAATCATTTGATAGTTGTAATACATACTGCCAGCATACAAATTTACGTTGGAATTCATTTCATGGTTACGACGATAAAGCATTATAAGCTAAATTAACTAGATGTCCGTCATTTTGAAAATAAGTGTCTGATGAACTTACAAAATACTTCTTTATGTCACCTGCCGGAGTACTTCTTGTTTGCCAAATTTGGTATGAATCGGTTAAATGTTTACCGACATATAACAAAAAATTTATTTATTCATGTGGTGCTCTGTTACAAAAGTCCGAAAAAAGTGATTGTGTTATCATGTATAATGCTTGTAAAAGATAGTTTTAGCATAAAAAATTTGGCCGAAATTGGTTAAACGGTATGGTAGATATACCAAATAAACCTAAAATATTTGTGTGGCCACCATTTCGAAAATATGTACCTAATCAAGTCCAATCACTTGCGTTTACCTGGCCTATCATAGTATTACTTATGTGCCAAATTTTGGTGAGATTTTGTTTAAATATTTTTAAGTTATACTGTAAAATAATATTTTTTTTTCATTTGGTGCTGCTATCTTTCAAAATGGGTGACCAAAAACAATATCCACTTTAAAACTTTATGCTTACAGGATGCTTAATCATTGTACAAAACTTGGTTTAAATCGGCAGAATGGTTCCCCAGATATGACATATCTCCCCAAATCATTTAATGGCCTCTTTAGAAAGTAAGTTCCCGGCGTGGACGAAAATTATAAAGTCAGGCGTCTTTACTAAGTACTAGATGTGTACCCAGTTTGGCGAAGTTCAGCTGACGAGTTCAAAAATTGAAGGGGTGGGAGTGGGTTGGGGGACACACACACATACACACGTACTCAAAGGCAATAAAGTGAATACGTAAGCCTTTCTTTCCTTTGGAAAGTAAGCTAAAAATATAGGTGTGCAGTAAAGTTATTGAAGTCAACTATGACACTTTTATGTACACGCGTCAAAAAGAGTTTCGCACCACCGGGATTTCTGAGTAACTAGGTTGCTTACTGACCAAGATGAAGTATTTGTACTGTGATTATGAAAACAGTTTCATTATGAAGCAGAAAGTGGGTACGGATTTGCGCTTTATCAGTTTTATGTAGCAAGTTAATATTCATACAATTCAGGAGGCAGTTAAATACAAGAGAGACATGGTAAACAGTATTTCTGTATGTAGTAGGATATATATATATATATATATAATTACATTATTTCGAACATTTAAATACAATGTTTGCGTTTTTCAAAACTCCGTCAGTGTGATAAAAGCAGTAAGTGTGCACTGAGGATACTAAAATGTCTTCGCGGGAATTTGGGACGCGATTCTCATTCACTTGTTGCTCACCTGCCTTTCAGAATACCGTCAACTCCTCTGCTCCCCTCTATAGCGATTATTACGTATTTGTCGCACCTTTAAGCGGGGAAATGAATGAGAATCGCACCCCAGAAGGATGGCAGTGCGAGGTATGAGAGATCTGGATCACTAAATTGCATGTGTAATCAATCCTGTTGTGTGTGGTATTGTGTTTCTGTGTTAAATACATTCATTTTTGGCGTTAGAACATCCGCTAAAAAGAGTTTTTTTTACACCAATTGTGAATGTTAACAACAAAAACATGCGTTTTAACCTCGAAAGGGGTGTTTTAACAACTAAAAGTGTATTTTAACAGCACAAACGGCCGTCTAACACCCAAACGTGTGTCTTAACGCCGAAACAGGTGTTATGTTACAAAAATGGACATTTACCACCAATACAGGGGTGTCTTAACACCAGGAAAGGGGGTATTGTAACACAAAAAAGGCTGTTTTAACACCACAATTGGTGTTTTAACACCTGTGTGGACTTGTAAATATGTAATTACCGTATTTTCGTGTGCATGAAACATTTTGGTATATCAGTAACGTGCTCTCGTGTGTGCTAGGACATATTATCATTTTGAACTTCCGGCCCTGCCGTCACTGGAATTGCAGTGGCAGCACTTCGTCGTGCGCTGCATGTCAAGAGTTGGTAACCTTGGGCTGGCAGCAAGAAGCCAGTCAGTTGTTCGTGAACCATCATGGCGGTAAGTAGTGCTATCGGGCAACCTCGCTGCTAATCGATGTTTTGTGTTCGCATCGTTTTATTTTTTTCTTAGTTTACAGTTCACAGTTTTCGTTTGTTACAACAACACTCAAAGGGTGTTTCAACAACAGTAAAGGGGATGTTACAACATCAAAAACTGTATTTAACACCGCAATGGGCGTTTTAACACCACAATGGGAGTTTATACACAAATAAAGGGCACTTTATCACCACAATGGTTATTTCATCACTAAAAATTGTGCCTAATACTAAAACACAGCACCAACGTGCAACATAATTTTTTAGAAATAAAATGTAAGCATATAGGTGGTGCAGGTGTGTCACGTATAGAGGAGTGAGTGTGTAGGAGGGTAGTTGTGCACGTATAGAGGAGTGAGTGTGTAGGAGGGTAGTTGTGCTCACCCCGGAGAGGAACCTCCTGGAGGAGCCACCCAGCAGGCGACTGGCGCGGCTGATGGACGACGTCTTGATGGAGCCCGTGGTGGAGGTGTCGCCGTGGCCTGGGTGCGATTGGTGGGTGTACCTGGCCAACACACAAGCCCAACTGCAAGTACCTGCCCCGCCCGCCGCCGACACACACAGCCCTCCGCCTTACACTACTGCACTACGTACAACATGCAAGACAACGGCGGGTTGCAACACCCACGCTTATTATGCTCAACAGTTTGGTCTCAGGGGCACCATGAATCTAGCGTATGATAGCGAGTGGGGTACCGCACCAGCTACACATCAGTGCCGTGATAAAGGCGGTAAATCATGTATTGTGAAGTTCCGCATGTACTACATAATGTAACCACCTTACACATTGGTACACGCTGCCTACAATACCAACATTAGAGCCGAAACAGCGGTAGCCGATAGCGGTTCACAACACCTTATTAGACGGGCGGGATTTACGTCAGATGTTCCATATGTCCACTGCCCATTCGCCGGCATGCGGCTGCATGCCGCGCGATATTGCCTTGCACGTTATTCAGCATCTCCTCAACTGTAGTGATCACAGCATACAGTTTTGTCACCAGGATTGCAGTGTCATCAGCTAGATTCATGGGACCGCTGTGACTAAACTTTTGGCTGTAATACAAGATGGACCGTATATTTTCTTCAAACTTTTCACTTCTCTGTGCGAACCCGATCCAACCATCCTACATTTTTTGCACGCTGTATGGAAAACTGTATATGATGGTAGGAAAAACCTAGATCAAATAACAGGCAAATGACGTTGGATAACTTTTATTGACTTTCGTTGCTATCGCCCATATTTGTTAGAGTCGCTCGTGTTTCAGTTTGTCAGTTTCAAGGAAAGAACTATCCTAAAAATGTATTAATTCACTGTAAAATACCAATGTCATTTAACATTGTAGATAGTACAACAAATATAATTTATTCCCACATTCTGTTTACTTAATTTTAACATTACTAAGTTATATTCCTCAACAAGCTCGAGTCAAAGATATAGCTGGAATAAGGGCAGATGGGCATATGTGCCCTTTTTGCGAAATATTTTTTAATAAGTTCACCATGTTTTTCTGCCCATCATCGCAAAACATGTGTTTTATATTATGTGCCCTTTTGTATAAACATTGTATAGTTTGTATAAATAAATATTTTATTGTTTTTACAATCTGAGAGGTTTTTTCCCTTAGGTTGGCATCCACTGTAATGCAAAATTTGTTTATAAACATCTATGGTGTTGTATGTGTTCTGTACTGTGTACATAATAAAATAGACACACCTTGCAATTAAGTATGTTTGATGTTTATTGTTTTATTGTTATTTGAAAAATTAATTCTATTAGTGAATATACGCCTGTACAGGTTGGCGGTAAAAGGTCGATAAGCAAAAGTAAGTTGAAAAAGAGAAAGCAAAATGTGTTCACTTAAGTGGTCAGTCATATGTGTCTTCTTCGAAGAAACCTGTTGAAGCTATTGCCTTTCAAAAGGTAAATGAATTCTGTAAAAAAACGATGTTACAAAATGGTTGCATGCAGCAGCCAACAGCAGATATTTAGTACATTTTATGGAATGCCAATGAAAGAAGTTCAAGATGTGTATCTATCTGGCTGAATGGAACATTCACACCCTGAGAGTGAGGTTCAGAATCCCAAAAAAGGACGTGAACATATCTGGAGTTATACTGTGAAATCTGTCGGCGAGGAGAAACAAGTGTGTTTGAAATTCTTAATGTGGTTGTTGCATATCAAAATGAAACATGTTCGGGTAATTCAACTAAATGTTTTGTCTCAAGAGTGCTTTGAGGAAAGAAGAGAAAAGCCTACCAATAGGCCTAACAAGCTGGACGAATCAATTTGGAAGATGCCTCATGAGCATCTTCAGACTTTGCCTCGCAAAACAAGCCACTACTGTGTAGGAAAAACCAACAATTTTTTACTGATGACCCTGGTTTAATTGTCAGAATCCTCTACAACGTGTTTGCTGATTACTTCAAGCAGAAGACCAACCGCCCCTTAAATATGAAGTATGCCACATATTTCAAGAATTTCAGTTAGAAAACCAACTTTTCTTTTCTGCGACCAAAAACTGATATCTGTGACCTATGCACCAAATGTGAAATAATGCAGACCCAGAAGATAGCTGTAAACTGGACTATTTGCTTCACAAGAAGAAAGTTGACAAGTACAATGAAACGAAGAAAACCATAGTGGACAATGCTAGGTTAAATAAAACATGTATGGTTTTTAAGTTTGACTATGGATAAAATGTGCCGATACCAAGACTTAACGTTACCAGTCAGTTTTATAAATGGCTACTGTGTTTGTACATGTTTAATGCACATGTTCATATTGGCGGTTCATCCTTCATGTATTGTTTTATTTGTTCCCAAGCTAAAAAAAAAAACAATAAGTGCTTTGTGCTCTTGGCTTGCAAGGATTTTCAAACATACTATTTGGCACCCGTTCCCTGTGAGAGGAGATTCTTATTCTCAGTGCGATAGAAACTTTGGCCTCTTTAAGAGTTTCATAAGGAATAAGGCTATCTTCACCATAGTCAAAACATACTTAAAGTCAATGGTGCTTTGGAAGAAAATCATTTTGAAGTTCTCTTCAAGTCAAGTGAGTACTGCTTGGAATCCCTCAATCCAAAACCACTACCTTCAAAATACACTCATTTGTAAAAATTAATTATAGACCTGATGATCCTCCCACCAAGGCAAACCGGGTTCGATTCCCGGCGGGGTCGCCCCCGGATTTTTGCATGTGGGAATCGTGCCGGACGATGTCGCTGGTCGACGGGTTTTCTCGGGGATCTCCGGTTTCCCCCGCCCTTGCATTCCGGCGCTGCTCCATACTCACCTCGCTTCACACTCATCGGTTCTCAAGACCCCGACGTTAAGAGCCGCCAAAGTCTCCTCACTCACTCACTCGCTCAGTTATGTTTAATCATTCCAAGCCTACTCAATATGATACGAGAACCCCAGAATTGACAGAAACATCCGCGAGAAACAGGTGGCCCTGGTTGTATGTACGTGTAGTCCATTCACGGTTAATTCCAACATTTCTGGAACCCTGGCGAAGTTATAATTCCAGTATATTCCACCACCTCATGCAAACAAAGCTTAACCGAGTATAGAAAATTACACCTAAGGGACAACGCACCGAATTCGTGCACACATATTGGAGTAATATTTTGTATTAGAACTATCTTTGCTAGGTATTACTAATGCAACTATTTTCTCCCTGTTATTCATATTAATTCTTAATGTAAATTATTATGATCTATAGATAAAATATACGTTAAAATTTTATTCAATAAAACATTACTAAAAGTGTGAATACGCCGTGAATAGACTATACGAATGCATGTTTGTAGAAGGTAGTGGGGGATGGGGTGCAGAGAAATGAGCGCACCTGCTGAGCGCGAAGACCTCTGCAAGCCGCGACCTCGGTGGCTTGGCGGGGGCGACGGGGGCGGGCACCGGTGGTGGCTTGGCGGCCACGGGGCTGTTGAGCGAGGGGTTGCTNCGACAGCGGGGCCGGAGCTGCTGCGCGAGCCCGTGTAGCCTCGCCGCCGCCAACTGCTCTTGGAGGTGGAGCGGTGCTCGGCCAGCTGTAGCAGGCGGCTGCGGTGCTGGCGCAGGCTGGCGCCCGCCTCCTCGCCGCCCCCGCGGCTCATCGCGCCGCCCCCGCGACCCTCAGCGCCCTGCAACAAGCACACTGCCCGCTCTACACGCCGCACTCTTCCTTCTCCACTTTACACTTTCCATTCTCTCCACTCTAGACTCTCCACACTCTTCACTCACCACTCTCCATGCAGCTTTACACACTCCAACCTCTCCTCCATCTCCACACTCCCCATTCTCCGTTCTACACTTTCCACTCTCCACTTTTTCAACTCTTTTCACATTAATTACTCTTCACACTGTCCATACTATTCATTCTTCACACACTCCATCATTCATACTCTCTCCTTTCTCCACATTCTCCACTCTCTGCTTTCCACTCTCCACTCCACACTCTTTCCCTAGACCATTAGGACCCAGTATCCTCAGCTGTGTACATAATATACACGGAAGTTAGTTCTAACCAGCGTTGTTCACCGCGAGGCTTGGTGCCCAATGACCCTCTATGTGGGTAACTATTGCTCAATCATGCTTCTGTTATAGGTTATAAATAGTTCATATTGAAATGCTGGAACATGAAGCCAACATTTCATTGGTTCTGATGACGTGTGTTATATCGGCCCAAGCAGGCCTACAACACACATCAAATATATTCTTTCTGCAACACTAGAATACATCAAAAGGGGCCTGAAAGGGTCAAAACTGTTCAAGTTCCAGAAATTTTTTTGAGAAATTGTTACGTGGCTTAAAAAACAGTAATACTGTAAAATATCAAAGGAATGAAAAGGAACACGTACCACATTTCCTGATGCAATTATAAAGGATTTGCCTATAATTTTTACTTCAAACAAACTTCGAAAAGTCAATTAAATACAATTGCTCGACTTTGGGGAAAAAAAAATTAACTTAGGAATTGCAACGAAGTAATTAGTTTGAAGTGCAACTTTTCGTTCTTCTACGATTAGATCTTACATTCTAGAATTTTGATATTCAGCGTATAATGTAAAACTTGAAATGTATTTATGCAAAACCACAATACGAATTTCCAAGAAATTTATTTAAGACATTCTGCTGATATCAAAAACTATTTTCAGAAGATGCCAAATAATTTACGTGGGTACCATATTGAAACCAGTTTGACACGACACGAAGTGAAAGTTTTCATAATTCTGTTCATTTTAACTTGAAAATTAACTATAAAAGTTGGATGTCCATACTACATTACTATACGAGTACCGAGTTTGGTTAAATGAGTTCATAAGTTCAAAATTTATTTAATGGAAA
>NQII01003084.1:57590-102824 GCA_002778355.1 Clitarchus hookeri | reverse complement strand
GGGGGGGGGGGTGATACATCCAGACATCCACACCTGATTTCATAAGCCTAAACTGTCAAGGAAAGTAGGCTAATAATAACTTCTTAGCAGATGTTTACGTACTACGTACCTCCACCACAGAGTAAGTGAATATAGAGGTGAAAAACGTGGCGATTATTTTGATATGAGCGTACCCATTGGTTGACAGGCCGCGCGAGTCTCTAGAACGGACCTGGTGCCTGATTGGCTGCCACGTGTCGCGGGAAATCGCCTGATTGGCTGGGTTGCAGGCTAGTGATGTATAATCCATTCATGGTTAACTCCAACTTTTCTGAAGACCTGCTTCAGTTCTGCTTCTTCCGCCTCATGCAAACATAGCTTAACATATTCTAGAAAATTATACTGAAGGGACAACGCATCGCATTAGATTGCACTTCGTTTAATAATATTTTTCACGAGAACTATTTATTACCAGGCAATGCGAAAACACACATATATTCTCCCTTTAGTTATTCATGTTAATTGTAACTTTAATATTATACTTTATATATAGGATATAAGAAAAGTTCAATTTAACAAAAAAAAAAAAAATACGATACTTTTATATTAACAGAAGTTCAAAACGTTCGTGACGCATGCCATATTTAGAAAACCAACAAATACGTCATGCATGGGGTAATTTTCCACAGAATTAAAACAATTGTGAATATATCGTGAATAGACTATAAGTTACGAGGCGTTGATTTGCGTTGCGACATGTGTCTGGCCAGTGGCCACATGTTGCCGGTGTGTGCGGCTAAAGTTCGCGGTGTAAGTGTCTGTTTTACCTCTGTATACTTACTTGTTCTTTACGTCTACACCCTAAGATATTACTCGCAAATTCACCATACCAGCCTATGTGTAAAGTGAGAAAGCGCGAATGGTAAAATCCCCCCCTCCCCATATATCCACGGTAGTCTCGTTGACAGAGATGCCTTGTTATCTTTCAAACAGGTTCAGTTTTCTTCATTGTAATGAACACAATCAAACTACTGGCTCACAAAAGTAAAAGAAATTACCTTCCTCATCTCATAAATCATTTTATGGTTCATCTTTCACTGTAAGCGCGACAAGAATTTGGAACGAGCTGCCTCAGTTTGCAAGATTTACCACACCCACTAATGCGTTTATATCGTTACTGATAAATTACCTCAAAAATAAACAGCTGTATTGTTATCTTGAAATACTAGTACGCAAACCTGCGGTGTACAGTAAAACTAAATAACTAACTGGTCTTACATTGATGTCGGAAATAATTGTGTGGACTTTATCGCACTTGGCTGGCGATCTGTCGAGGTTGAGTACATGTGTGTGTGTGTGTGTTTTTGTTTGTAGATGTGTTCGTCTTTTGTTGCAGCTGTTTGTATGTGCTCCTGTTTTATGGACGTATGTTTAAATGTGAATCAGCTAATATGAATGTCCTGACTTGAGAGTGTATAAAATAGNGCTCCTGTTTTATGGACGTATGTTTAAATGTGAATCAGCTAATATGAATGTCCTGACTTGAGAGTGTATAAAATAGCGAAAGTATTTGCTATTCTATTAGAAATTATTTGCTGAAACACTTGAAACAATGGTTCCAATAAATTTCATTGTCCTGTGATAATTTATGAATTTATATAATTAATTTAAGTGGAGTTTTGTACTATCAAGTGTAAAATGTGAANAATTGTCCTGTGATAATTTATGAATTTATATAATTAATTTAAGTGGAGTTTTGTACTATCAAGTGTAAAATGTGAATCTAAATTGTAAAATGTGGTTTAAGTGGAAGAGAAGGCATATTGCTTTAACTTCGCCACAATATTAATAAACACGTTATGAAATCTAATATAATCTAGCGTTGCTACATTCGTTGAGGAAAGAGTCGAATGCGTAGGTAAGTTTTCAACGTTGTGTAGAAACGATGCTAAACATTCCTACATTTGCAGTCTGATATTACCATACTATGAATAGGTTAACAACTTCCATTACAGTTTAGCAAGTTTAGACAATATTTGACAGGGTACATGCGACAGCAGGCACTTCCAGTTTTCTTGGAGGTTTCCGGTTGATGCTAAGTTGGCGTATCTGAAAAGTGTGTTAGTGTACAATAGCAAAAACTTGCAAAGGAGTTAATTTCGTAAAAGAAAAGTACCAAACGAGTTACTATCTCCAGGTTCTCAACACATAATGTGTATAGTAACATTTTATGCTAGTATTTTTGTATCTGATGCTCTCAATAGATTACGCATTTTACACTGACGCCAGTAATGCGGAAAAATATGACAGAGAAGGTTTTTATCTCACTCAACNTCAATAGATTACGCATTTTACACTGACGCCAGTAATGCGGAAAAATATGACAGAGAAGGTTTTTATCTCACTCAACCGCCGTAAAACTGCGCAAGTACGATTAAATGAAAAGTTAAAAATGTTATGTACAGAAAATCACAACTGTAGTTAGAAATATTTAAAAAAAAAATTGACACCGTAAAAAAAATTTTTTAATTCACTAAAGAGAACAAAGTTTTTAAACAAAATTTCAGTTGAAAAATTGCATAGAAAACTTGGAGCATTTTCGGCGTAACTCGCAGCAGATTTGCCTCGTTGCTAAAATCAAAATAAATCCATATTCCTTTATGCCCACATGTTATATGGACTCGAATATTGTAGGTATCGATTTAATTAACGCTTTTCCTTTGATACGGAATCTATAGGAAAACTAAAATATGCAGTTGATGAATTTTTAAAAAATACGTATATATGTGTCAATGAAATATGTAAAATATTAAAAAAAAAAAAAACTGGTATCAGTGCAATTATTTTCTAACATGTTAGCGGAAATATGTTGCCTGTTCACGGCATTCATCCATTGTATTTTTCACTAATTAAAGCTATTTTGTTTCACCCGCATTACAATTCGACCGCAGTTAACATTCACTGTATGACGCGTCATTAGAAAACTGGAATTTTCCAGGTCACTGGCCACAGAAGTTCAGCGGCTCCCCAGCAGAAGAAAATAAATTCTCTCCGGGGAAAAAAAAAGCCGTATTCACTAAGAGGATTTTCGGAACACCTTTGCCGGCGGATTTCAGCTCGTTATAAATGTGGCNGAAAAAAAAGCCGTATTCACTAAGAGGATTTTCGGAACACCTTTGCCGGCGGATTTCAGCTCGTTATAAATGTGGCGGACTGGCGTGGGAGGCGGGAGAGGGAGGGGAAAGAAGGGGAACAGAGAAACTTCATGCCCTGCCGAGTGCCAAAAATCTCGCTCGCCCTGAAAATGTTCTTTTGTTGTTGCTCTTCTACCCTCTTTGCCGACGGCCGCGGCTTAAGTGTTAGACTGTTGAGGCTTACAACAGTGAATTACGCAGTCGTGCAGTTGAAGATGAGAACTCTTAAGTACAAAGCTACGAAATAAAAAAAAAGTCCAATATTCACGTTACAGGTATTAAACGCTCTACGGGGGTCCGCAGTTTTCATTAAAATTTGCGCATAGCTANGCTCCTGTTTTATGGACGTATGTTTAAATGTGAATCAGCTAATATGAATGTCCTGACTTGAGAGTGTATAAAATAGTGAAAGTATTTGCTATTCTATTAGAAATTATTTGCTGAAACACTTGAATCAATGGTTCCAATAAATTTAATTGTCCTGTGATAATTTATGAATTTATATAATTAATTTAAGTGGAGTTTTGTACTATCAAGTGTAAAATGTGAATCTAAATTGTAAAATGTGGTTTAAGTGGAAGAGAAGGCATATTGCTTTAACTTCGCCACAATATTAATAAACACGTTATGCAATCTAATATAATCTAGCGTTGCTACATTCGTTGAGGAAAGAGTCGAATGCGTAGGTAAGTTTTCAACGTTGTGTAGAAACGATGCTAAACATTCCTACATTTGCATTCTGATATTACCATACTATGAATAGGTTAACAACTTCCATTACAGTTTAGCAAGTTTAGACAATATTTGACAGGGTACATGCGACAGCAGGCACTTCCAGTTTTCTTGGAGGTTTCCGGTTGATGCTAAGTTGGCGTATCTGAAAAGTGTGTTAGTGTACAATAGCAAAAACTTGCAAAGGAGTTAATTTCGTAAAAGAAAAGTACCAAACGAGTTACTATCTCCAGGTTCTCAACACATAATGTGTATAGTAACATTTTATGCTAGTATTTTTGTATCTGATGCTCTCAATAGATTACGCATTTTACACTGACGCCAGTAATGCGGAAAAATATGACAGAGAAGGTTTTTATCTCACTCAACCGCCGTAAAACTGCGCAAGTACGATTAAATGAAAAGTTAAAAATGTTATGTACAGAAAATCACAATTGTAGTTGGAAATATTAAAAAAAAAAAATTTACACCGTAAATTTTTTTTTTTTAATTCACTAAAGAGAACAAAGTTTTTAAACAAAATTTCAGTTGAAAAATTGCATAGACAACTTGGAGCATTTTCGGCGTAACTCGCAGCAGATTTGCCTCGTTGCTAAAATCAAAATAAATCCATATTCCTTTATGCCCACATGTTATATGGACTCGAATATTGTAGGTATCGATTTAATTAACGCTTTTCCTTTGATACGGAATCTATAGGAAAACTAAAATATGCAGTTGATGAATTTTTAAAAAATACGTATATATGTGTCAATGAAATATGTAAAATATTGCAAAAAAGAAAAAAAAAAAAAAACTGGTATCAGTGCAATTATTTTCTAACATGTTAGCGGAAATATGTTGCCTGTTCACGGCATTCATCCATTGTATTTTTCACTAATTAAAGTTATTTTGTTTCACCCGCATTACAATTCGACCGCAGTTAACATTCACTGTATGACGCGTCATTAGAAAACTGGAATTTTCCAGGTCACTGGCCACAGAAGTTCAGCGGCTCCCCAGCAGAAGAAAATAAATTCTCTCCGGGGGAAAAAAAAGCCGTATTCACTAAGAGGATTTTCGGAACACCTTTGCCGGCGGATTTCAGCTCGTTATAAATGTGGCGGACTGGCGTGGGAGGCGGGAGAGGGAGGGGAAAGAAGGGGAACAGAGAAACTTCATGCCCTGCCGAGTGCCAAAAATCTCGCTCGCCCTGAAAATGTTCTTTTGTTGTTGCTCTTCTACCCTCTTTGCCGACGGCCGCGGCTTAAGTGTTAGACTGTTGAGGCTTACAACAGTGAATTACGCAGTCGTGCAGTTGAAGATGAGAACTCTTAAGTACAAAGCTACGAAATAAAAAAAAAGTCCAATATTCACGTTACAGGTATTAAACGCTCTACGGGGGTCCGCAGTTTTCATTAAAATTTGCGCATAGCTAACATTGATTCCGAAGTATGACGTCCTCATTACAATGTAAACGTTATCTATATATGAGGCAACGCTAACAGAAAGGGAGGTTATTTTTAATATTATACGTGCATCATTTTAATTCGCTAAAACAGCAGTGGAAAAATCAAAAGAAGATGCCGCAAGAGGACAACACACACAGCTCGATACGATACAGTGGCTGCACNGAGGACAACACACACAGCTCGATACGATACAGTGGCTGCACTAGAGGGGGCGAAATATACACACACGCATGCACATATACTGGGGAATGAAGTACACCTTCGAGGACGAAGCCAGGCAGCTTTTATCAANAATATACACACACGCATGCACATATACTGGGGAATGAAGTACACCTTCGAGGACGAAGCCAGGCAGCTTTTATCAATAAGTAACAAAACTTCCACATATTTACGATGATAACTACCATCGTTCACAGAACCTGTCTGGTCATACTCTTAACCTCAATACGTGCAGAGAGCAAAGTCGCTTGACTGGAGTAGTGTTCCAACAGGTGGCACTCTACAGTTGCGCAGAGCGACGCTACTGTAGAGTGCCACCTGTGCAGAGCGACACCTATGCAAGGCGACACTTGAACTAACATTATAATGCATTTCCTAGTTGCTAACATGGGCGGTCTTTTTTTTTTTTTGCCAGATTATGAATGATTTATCTCCTTGTAATTTTGACAGACTGTTAACTGACGAAAAATAGTTTCCAGGGAACACAGCATCGTGTTACGTTAGGTCTTCTACCTTTTAATTCCCTCTCCACACCAATAATAGCTTCCGCGCGAGTGCGTGTGTTTACAAGATATTGGATAACTCTTAGAAGATTCACGGTTCCACGCAAATGTCGCAGTTTCCTCTCCACGAAAATGCTTCAAACTCGTTCCATCGGGCGCGTCAGCCAGTGAAACCTATACACAGACGCACGGCTCTGGTCCGTTCGCGGTTACTTCCAACTTTCCTGAAGCCCTGCTTAAGTTATACTTGCAGGCGATTCCTCCGCCTCGTGCCAACAAAGCTTAACTAAGTGTAGAAAATTACACCAAAGGTGCAGTGCACCGTATTCGTGCGCACTAACTTTGATGATTGCAAGAGAACTATTTCTTATTAGGCATTACCAACATGCATATTTTCTCTCTAAGTTTATTCGTACTAACCATAAATAAGATATCTTATTTTATAAATATGCTTTTATGTTAACAGAGGTTTGTATAAAACGTTTGTTGTATATAACATAATTAGGAAATAACAAAACACGTCACTCAGGGGGAGATTTTTCAAAGGTTTGTTTCAAAACTTATGAAGAAACTGCGAATAGATCACATATCTAATGAGTTCTTATTTAATTTTGCTGACCACGCTCTTGTACTCTCAGCGCTCCTGGAATACGGTAACACTTAGTGTTTGTGGTGACGTATTGTCCAACTGTTATGGATTGCAATATTATGTTTCACAATCGGTGGGTGAATTCCTCGAAAAGGCGAACCTTACAATAACAACATGACGTTTTGTAAGTTTTTTATGCTGATTAATAATTTCTCTTTAAAAACCAATAATAATTCTGGGTTCACGAAATTCCGTCCAAAATTACGGAAGGAACACTCAATTAAATCCATTAAAAAATTTGCTGAAATAAACAAGTTTTATAGTGGCCGCTTATATTATATTGTTCATAATTCAGTCATTCAGCTTTCCATCATCAACATATTTTGTGGTATCTACAATAAACTAGTAGTTTATCTGTATTTTTCAAAGGCCTATGCAGAACGTAGGAATCATTTTCGAATGTTAGTTATACATTAACCCATTCAGACACAGTGTGCACAATTGTGTTCNATGCAGAACGTAGGAATCATTTTCGAATGTTAGTTATACATTAACCCATTCAGACACAGTGTGCACAATTGTGTTCATTACTCACATGTAGGTCATTTTTGGTCAGTACTGCACAGCGCGAAGCTCAATGACCAATGATCTTACCTGTGGGTAAAAGATTCGCAAACTGTCTTACTGGTCTAGGTCACAACTGGTTCATAATACTGTAGTCGAACACATAGCCTACAGCTCATTGGTTGTGACAACGAAACACGTGTTGTCTCGACTTAAGTACAGGACGCATCATAAGTTTTTGTGTTTGCAACGCCTGAAACCGTAAATTAAAGTGGGTCTGAAAGGAATAATGCAAACAACTCATTTTTCGGGAAGAACATGCTGTCGAATATAAGAGTTGTTACAAACTTCCATGGGGTGAACACATATGTACNATGCAGAACGTAGGAATCATTTTCGAATGTTAGTTATACATTAACCCATTCAGACACAGTGTGCACAATTGTGTTCGTTACTCACATGTAGGTCATTTTTGGTCAGTACTGCACAGCGCGAAGCTCAATGACCAATGATCTTACCTGTGGGTAAAAGATTCGCAAACTGTCTTACTGGTCTAGGTCACAACTGGTTCATAATACTGTAGTCGAACACATAGCCTACAGCTAATTGGTTGTGACAACGAAACACGTGTTGTCTCGACTTAAGTACAGCACGCATTATAAGTTTTTGTGTTTGCAACGCCTGAAACCGTAAATTAAAGTGGGTCTGAAAGGAATAATGCAAACCACTCATTTTTCGGGAAGAACATGCTGTCGAATATAAGAGTTGTTACAAACTTCCATGGGGTGAACACATATGTACACACACACACACACACACATATATATATGTACACATTCTGTCGCGGTAACTTTGATATATAATTCACGTTTACAGTCATCAGCTTATGACTCTTTGCCGGGAACCCGTTACATANCACACACACACACACACACATATATATATGTACACATTCTGTCGCGGTAACTTTGATATATAATTCACGTTTACAGTCATCAGCTTATGACTCTTTGCCGGGAACCCGTTACATACTGTTAGTAACTGATAACAATTTAAAGTGAATACTTTTTCTGTACTTGAAAAATTAATTAAAAAAAACTTTTCAGCTTCTCTTTCGATACACTGATTATACGTGCAACGTGGGAGGTAGTAAAATATTGAAATTTTCTTAAACGGAATAGCCTTCCCTGAATAAGTAACTATAAATTATATTTATGAAATGAACAAAGGGAAGTCTTCGTAAATAACATTTGAAAACCGCTCATCAAGCGAAAGTAAAGGCGGTTCAGTGTAAAGTCAGATCTTTTGAAATCATCCTTTGAAAGAAAACAATTACTGCCTAAAACTGCGCAAATTCTGCGGTATGCACTGACATGCTGGTTCCCAGTTAAGTTGATAACAAATTAATAACAAATAGTTATAAGACTCAACATTGTGATGCGAGTGTGATGTGTAACTTTATGGCTAATAATGTCGGTGTATATTGCTTAACACACATAATTTCATAAATTTGCGTACTATTAATACCTTTACTTTCGGGAAAAAAACAAATATAGTTTTATTTGTATGGTGCACGAATAAAGTGGTGAGGCTCAGGATGAATGATGAGCAGGAAAGTAGATCCTAATCACGGCTTTCAAAAGTGCTCGAATGACTCTGCGAACAGCGTAATTATTTGACAGACTAAGGAACAAGTGATCTGCGTCAAGTACTGTTCGACTTCGCCATGGACTCACATCTTGATCTTAAAGGATGACGNGATTATTTGCAAAGACAAAACTATAGTCTATTCCCATTATCTTCACGCTTTTTTAATAAAACCTTTGAAAAATCACCTCATGTATGAAGTGCTCGATTTTTTTCCTAATTACATAATATATCACAAGCGTTTTATTCTTTTGTAGACATAAAAGTATATTATTTATGGTTAAAATAATTTTTACCTATATTTTAATATAAATTATATTATTTTATTTAAAATTAATATGAATTAAACCAAGGAGAAAATAGGCATGTTGGTAATGGCTAGTAAGAAATAGTTCTTATGCAAAATATTATTAAATTGAGCGCGCATGAATGCGGTGCGTTGTCCCTTTGATATGATTTCATAGGTTCGGGTAAGTTTTGTTTGCACGGGGATAAGGAACATCCTGGAAGTAGAACTTTACCAGGGGCTTCAGGAAAAGCGTGTGAAACGACCGAGAATGAACTACAGAGAGGAACAACGGCCGTGTTTACGTCGAGCACGCAGCTGACGTAATGGCGGGTTACCTCAGTCAAGGTCACGGCGCGGTGCGGCAGCGAGCTCTCACCTTGCCTCCCCCTGTGGCCGGCCCGCCGCAACCCGGCCAAGGTCACGAGGAAAGTTGCACCGCGGGTTCGCTACCCTTCACCACTTCGCGCCAACCCGACGTGCAGACAATCACGAGCTCGCGTCTCCCTCCACGCGACGAATGTTCGCAAGGTAACACTTAGGGTACTCCCCACTACACATTTGTGTTCGCTTATACACGCGCCTCTCGGCAAATATGTTCTGGAAATACGACTTTTTTTTCCCCCAAGAAGGAAAAAAGAAAAAAATTCATCTACGGCCGCCACTTTCTCTGCACTCCATTCCCGGTTACCTCCAACTTTTCTGACGTTGTGCTAAAGTTTTGCTTCCAGGATATTCCTCCGCCTCATGCAAACAAAGCTTAGCCGAGTCTATAAATCACATCAAAGAGACAACGCGCAGCATTCATGCGCGCTCAGTTTAATAATATGTTGCATAAGAAATATTTCTTACTAGGCATTACAAACGCACCTATCTTCTCAATGTTTTTATTTATATTAATTGTAAATAAAATAATATAATTTATAGATAAAACATAAATAAATGAATAATTTAATAAAAAATAACATACTTCTATGCTAACACAGGTATAAAACGCATGTGATGCGCGGAAAACATCAAACACTTCTTGCATGGGATGATTTTTCAAAGTTTTTATTAAAAAAAAGCGTGAATAAATAGCGAATATACTTTAATTTTATCCTATTTCATATATTAAAAATAATATATTGGAAATGGTTAAAAATAGCATTTTCATGACTTTACTCTGCAGTTGTCTTGAGGGCAAGGAGGAAAGTAAAATTTAGTAAACACTGTTCATAATAAAGTGAGCACTTTTGAAATCAACCTTTGAAAATTTTCACTGTCCCTATCTGCATGTATTTTAACGTGCGCACTGAGTGACATGCACCCAGTAAAAGTTGGTAACAACGTGTTAGATAAACATTTGTGAAAACTGAAACGATTTCTTTTACTTTCCGTTTATTTTTTAATGCACATAAGTGTAACAATAGGCAGTTTTGTAATGTATTTACTTCTCTAATAATTTCACGTTTCCACTAGACCAAGGCATGACTCAAGTAATCAGGACCTTGCCAGTGTTAATTTTACGTATGACGGAATAATACACACAGTTCATGCACAACGTTTCAGAAGAGCTCAGATTACCGTGAACGACCTATATCTGTAGTTTAACCCACTGACTCACATCGCGTGTAATGATATCGTACAGTTACAGATAAAATTTGGGAGAAATTCAGCTACTCGGGGATTCATAGCACAGTCTTGGGAATGCCCTTCACAATACTTCTGAATACCACATGTGATTCTGGGGCGTTGGAATGGTTTATTATGAATTCCCTTAAAGAGGCCGCCCGCCCAGAAATTCCTCTCTAACATCGTGGCCAAACAAATGGACAATTTTTCGTGATTAGCAAATATTAAGGCCCCCGTATACCTGGAACTTTTTCCCACGTTTAGGCCGAGAAGCGCGGGAGCGATAAGGGTGACACTGCCACGCGCATCAAGTACGCCATCGCCGCTAAGCGCAAGGCTCTGAACTGGCGTGCAGTGTTCTCGTCGTGCTGCGTGTACCTATGGGACTTTCAGCGGTGACCGTATTATTTTATTAGTGGGAAGTCTTTAGGAAGGTTCAGTGCAGGCCCCTATAATAGTTTTGTATGTATCTGATGCGTGCATTTTGAGCTACAGCGTCTTGGAAAAGTAGTTTTTAGCGGTTTTGGAGTACTATGAATTGATGTTTCTAACGTAGTGATATTTTGAAAGTACTTAACTGCTCTCGTCTGAAGTGTGTGTTCTTTTCGTAGATCAGCACGTTGGACGCACGCTTAATAGTTTCGTTGAAAAACGTGTATTTGGAACACTCTGCAACGCAGTTCAAGCGCCAGGTAGACGGGTGCCTTAAGACGTAAGTAATAGTTTGCAACGAAGCTCATTATAATCATAATTTAAAAGCTATGTATAGTTCACCAAACCTAGGCGCTAAAACGGCGAGTAAACTTTATTATGGCTTTGTAAGTTCTTCCTGTTCACGGTATATTCGATGTTTTGGATCAACCCTTTGAAAAATCACCCCATTAATAAAGTGTTGGCTGTTTCCTAAATAAATAACGTAACACAACTATTTTTACTTCCATTAACACTGAAGCAACCAAATGAATGATCAAATGAAACTTCCAATTATATTTTGTCAATAAATTATAATATCGGTGTCATAGTCAAGATAAATTAAAAATCAGAATAAATAAATATGTTGTCGGTTGGCAATAAATAGTTCTTATGTAAAATACTATCAAATTGCGTTTTGCAAAACTATGGGGAACCCATTCAATTGTTATGTATGTTATCTATCTAGCGCCTGAATATGGCACGCTTTTTACCTCTGGGGCGTTTATTTTCTAGACTAGTACATAATTGGTTTGCATTAAATAGAAGGATGCGTGTTGGATAGCCCCAAACTAAAAACTCGAGTAGGGATTCAGAAATGTTGATAACAACCATAAATATACTATAATATTATTTGTATTAAATATTGTAAAAAACAATTGGAATCATTTGGCCAGCAGTCTTGTCACTAGCAGTCAGCGATCTGGCTTTCTTGACACAGGCATGTGACGTCATAGGCAATACTGCCACCGATAACAGTTTGTAGTTGGTTCACACCACATTGCAATATATACAGGCGGAATATACAAAATCCTGATCTTATGAATAGGATATTTTGCTGTTGTTTACTTTTTATCTACAAGTAACTTGATATCTTCCTCTTCGCTGTTTTTCGTTGTGCATATGCCTGTTTATGTACTATCATCGTTTGTATTGTCCACTCAATGTAGCTTCCAACTCTTTTGAAGTTCTCCTGAAGTTCCACTTCCAGGCCATTCCTCCGCCTCATGCGAAAACCAACACATCTATTTTCTCTCTGTTGTTGTTCATAGAGTTCATAAATGAAATATTATAATTTATAGATAAAACATAATTAAAACTTCAAATTTACAGAAAATAAGAATTCTATTTATGCTAACAGAAGATTAAAATGCTTACGTGGCATATTTAGGAAACCACCAAACACACCATACATGGGCTGGTTTTGGAAAAGTTTGATTCAAATGTGTGAACAAAACACGTGAATAGACTATACACATTTGTATAGTCACTGGCCCTAACTATGCACATTTAACCAGCGAGACGCCTCCACCGACCAAACAAGAGCATGACTTCATGTATTACAGAAGGGGGTTGAACTGCCGACCTACAGCTTCTTTACCAAGCCTGCGCCTGTGGTATAATCTGTACCATATAAGAAGGCCACTTTTTGGACAGCTCGGCGTATGTAGCGCCACTGTTTATATCTGACTACGTATCCTTCCGCCATCAGCTGGTCCGTCACGTCGGGGCTGTATTTTTTATCAACACGTCAGCTAATCCACTTCTCATTGTACTGTATGCTAAACAAATTTTAAGATATTTAAGACTGACATCTGTCTAAAAATATAAGTAGGTTATAAAAGTAAAAATGTAAAATGTTGCAAATAATTAGATATTTGATAACTCTTTTTTAATTTGTCCGAGATAGTGAATTTGGGTTAATATTTGCGAGACGGCCTGTTGTATCTATTATTACACTTTTGACGTTATAGCTAATATATTCGAGTTGGAAATATGTGACGTGGAATAACGTTAGAATTGCTTAAAAACTATTCACGCGTGTCTACNCGAGAGAATAATATGGCGTTTAATTTACGTAGACGAACGATTACTGGCCGAATATAAATGACTTGTACTCCAAATCGTTGTACATGAAATATATGTTACTTTAAAAATTATGCAGAGCTCGTGGAAAAATATAACTATTGGCATCTGTTTGTAAATTCATTATATATCGCGCAGGGATGAGGTTCATTTCTGGCTGGTAATAGCTCGCAGAATATCCGATAGATAGCGCACAGCACGTCACGGTGAAGTTTTGAGTAACTCTTTTTATGGTCAACAGATAGCGTATTTTTAAAGTTGATAATTCTTATGTTACGGGCTGGAAATATATTTAAAATTCGTGTCGTTTCATAAAATTATTAGAAAAAATAATTCAACAATATTATGGGATATTTCTGTATGCTTTTGGAATGAATATCATGGACGTGTTGAAAGCAAGGTTGGAGATAGATGATACGACGTGAAAAAGCTTTCTGAAGTTAACTACATTATCACGAAGTTTAGTTTTTAACACTAAGAACCATTGTTTTGTGACCTTGTAAAATAAAGTGTATTAATAAATGTACGAATTCTTTCTTATCCGCGTATTTTCTGCTTTTCTGATGTGCATCGGCAATGCACTCAGAATAGCCAACGTAATATTAACTTTTGTTCGTTCGTGCATCAGCTGATACAGGATTTTGTAAATGGCGCTTTGTTTGTTTCGTATACGTGAAGTTGCCACTCACTGACTGTCAGAATCTGGCCTTCTTATACGGTATGGACCATACAGGCAATAAGGCGCATACAGGGAGCGGCGCGCATGTTAGCATGCGCTTTGTTGCCTGTTCAGGTATCACATCCCCGACGTGGAATAACGCGGTAGGATCTTGCTCCCACGTGACTGGAGTTTTGTATACCAAGTATACTATGAATAGTGCCGTATACGAAGTAGTCTAGCGGTGCTCAGATGTGCTGCTGCGTGGCGGCCAAGCAAAGCATTTCCGGACACGGGTTTCCCATCGTAGAATGTCCAGTTCGTTATCAAGTATCACACTCTCAGTGTTGTTGAAACACTCTGTATACAGCAAACGTCGTGGTTTCAAGTAGAAACGAAAACAGCGNTACCGGACACGGGTTTCCCATCGTAGAATCTCCAGTACGTTATCAAGTATCACACACTCAGTGTTGTTGAAACACTCTGTATACAGCAAACGTCGTGGTTTCAAGTAGAAACGAAAACAGCTTCTTCTCATNAGTATCACACTCTCAGTGTTGTTGAAACACTCTGTATACAGCAAACGTCGTGGTTTCAAGTAGAAACGAAAACAGCGTCTTCTCATATTTCTACACACCAGACAGGTTGCCATTTACGTATAGCACTATTTTTTTCCGCGACAACAGGCGATNGTCTTCTCATATTTCTACACACCAGACAGGTTGCCATTTACGTATAGCACTATTTTTTTCCGCGACAACAGGCGATAGAAAAAACAAGGAGTCCGATTTTGACGAATAATTTTAATAGAATGTATTACAACCCGTCACTGGCTCAATACACTCTCCGAGGTACACTCGTCACGTGTTTACGCGCTGGAAACAATAGCACAATAGTAGTTGTGTTTTCTAATGTTGCCAACAGAGTTTCTGACAAGAGAAAATGCCTTGACGAATTATATCAAGTAATAATTAAAATTCCGTAATGATCAATGGACATAGTTTCTAATTTCCAAAATAATAATTAATTAAGAAGTTAAAAAAAATCCAGTTCTGCTAATTGCAACCTGGACAAAGTTTATATTTCCTTACACATTTCTTCGGTAATTAGTCATCAGTAAGATATAATTAACATGTAAAATGTTTTCACAAAACGTACGAAATAAAATTTCTGGAAAAAGTTGAAAGTTTACTAAAAAGGTAATCCTGCAAACGATCGGATTAGAAAAATCACGACGTGTTCTTCCACTTATTTATAATTCGTGTTTTTGGGACCTCAATTTTTCTGCTACCATTTCCTTTTTACTTCTTTTGAAGAGCAAGGCATGTGCAGATCAATTGTTTGAACGTCCNTCAATTTTTCTGCTACCATTTCCTTTTTACTTCTTTTGAAGAGCAAGGCATGTGCAGATCAATTGTTTGAACGTCCTACGCAAGTTTTTTTATGTCAATCAAACAAACATCGCATACAGAACACTTTGCCGATGTTGGATTGTACAGCACGCAACTTATAGACGNCCACGCAAGTTGTTTATGTCAATCAAACAAACATCGCATACAGAACACTTTGCCGATGTTGGATTGTACAGCACGCAACTTATAGACGAGAGATGTTCAACAATGCAACTCACGATATATCAGTCGTCTGCAGCCCCAACAGTTTCAAAATTACATCAAAGTTGAAGAAATTCCTTCAATGCATTAATTATAAAAAATAACCGTTTCAAACAAATACATTCTACGTCACATTCCTTATGGAATACTGGCAAGCTAAGAAATCTCGCAAGTTTTTTTAAACTTTAAAATTTACATATTAAAAAAAGTATGAATTAATAATTTTTATAATGAAAATTTGTTAACGTAGCAGTATTTTCTGAGAAAGTTGCGTTGAAGACACTTTTGTTAGAAACAGTTATTTAAAAAAAAGATACATTGAGAAGGTATTAATTTGACATTGATACTCTATTTCAATTCGTGGCTGCAGTCTTCGTAGGCAGAGAGAGTCGTTAAGGGAATCATCAGACGCAGTTTGTACGAGTGCTTGGCGCGAATTGCGACCATCTGGACTCCTCTCTGCAGATGTGTTTAACGTTACCAGCACCATAGTAGCTATCGGTCTGTGCACCTCCCATTATTCTCTGGTTTACATTTTCTCTCTCCTACAATGGCGATACCTTCCATGGCTCGTCCAGGAAGTTCTACAGTCCAGTCGCTAAGAACAACAGACATATAGCTACCCCGAGCTAAAACATTGGTTTATACTGAATAACGTGGGAGATCAGCCGTAATCGTGTAAATTGTCAGTAAAAATATGATGGTTTACGTGCTATGTTTGCTCCAGAATTACCTGTCCCCCTCTNGCGGGAGATCAGATCGTAATCGTGTAAATTGTCAGTAAAAATATGATGGTTTACGTGCTATGTTTGCTCCAGAATTACCTGTCCCCCTCTACCATGTATTACTTTGCGCTAGGGTTAAAAATTTTCATACATAGTTTTATGTTGTTAAGCGTACAAGTATGTAGGGGTTGGTTTATTTAGGTTAGGATAAGTTAGGTTAGGTCCAGTTAGAATAAGTGCATTGAATAACATGTGATTTATTACATTATTATATAAAATCATTGAATAAACATAAAATTGATCCATTATTATAACATGCCTATCACGTTCTTTAAGAAGTTTTATTTACTCCTTATTTCTTTTTTATACTTGAGTCGATAACGGTGTAATAAGTACATCAGTATCTCTTCCTTCCAGCACTAATGGTTTTTTCACAAAAAATGTCTACAAGAGTGTGGCATCAACGATTAAGCATTGCACTGAGGACACAACTATGTTTCTAGAGAACAAAATTCAAGAAACATCGAATCAGAACTTGTAATAACGATGTCGAATATACCCAAAGTACGGTTATTTCCGTTTCAAACTGAAACAATTCAGAAACAGAAATTAAAAGGTTTCATTGAATAANACACTGAAACAATTCAGAAACAGAAATTAAAAGGTTTCATTGAATAAAGAAATGGATTGAAATATTTTCTTTCGTGCGACTTAACACAAAATATCAGTAAATGAACTAATAAGGTACTCCATCCGGTAAGTACTGAGCAAGATGGTGCATCCGAGAGGACACGAGTTTCACTCCAGGCCTGGCCATCCTGACTTCAGTTTTCCATAGTGAATGCTGGGATGGTTCCTTCCTGCAAAACAAAGCAAATTGCTTCCCCGTTCCTTCTTCTATGGGCACCTTGCTCCGTCTCTAACGACCTCGCTGGCGACAAGACGAGAAGTCCTCCTTGCGCAAGACGTGAGCACAGAGTAGAAACGTACCCAGAGGCTNGTGCCGGACGATGCCGCTGGCCGATTGGGTTTTCTCAGGAATCTCCAGTTGTCCCCCGCCCTTTCATTCCAGCGCCACTCCATCCTCGCGTCGCCTCACCCTCATGGGCTCTCAAGACCTCGATGATACCTTCACTCCATCCACTTGACTACACCACCTGGCAACCTATTGGCCAGTCGGCAGCGCAGTTAACACAGGACCTCTCGTAGCACGGAGTAGACAAACAGACGTAATGCCCGTTCCCGAATCCCTGCACGGCCGTCCAGAGAATGGCCACGCCCAAAACAAAAACAAATGCCACGCCACGCCATTTAGGCCATGTGTATTAATCCACACTTTGACGGGAGAGTTCCCTGAGTAGTGTTTCAGCACTCGCGATGGGTCCTCTTAACCAGTTCGCTCGCCGTGCCTGCAATCGTGAACACGTTGCACATTAATAATATTCATGACCGGTGCCGTACACAAGACATCAATGCTCAGTTCTCCTCGCAGCCAATCTGATATGTGGAAATTTTCCACACGTGTTCGTTACGAATGATTTTTGTCAACGTTATCGAACACGCGGAATGTCGTTCACTGGTCGCAGGGCAAAATTAACGACGTCTTACACAAAATTACGTGATTACAACTTTTGAACTCGAAAATTAACGCGTGGCCGAACGGGTTTGAACTGGCGCCTCTGGGTTCGAAGAGTGGAGTCGGCGAGCGCAGGCGATCTCTTGCTTCGTTCGTACGGCGGCAACTGCCAGTCAGCCAACGCCCAAGAAGGCCTTCTTCACGCCCACAACATATGTACATGTGCATGGCCTTTCCGATGGAGAGGTGGCTGTCTTCTCCGTCTTCAACTATGTAGCAGTACAGAAGAGCTATCTATGTATGCATACTTCTATACTCCATTCACGATTACTTTAAACATTTCCGAGGCCCTGCATAAGTTCTACTTCCAGGATATTCCTCCGCCTCATGCAAACAAATCTTACAATATTACAACAGAGGGGCAACCCACTGCACTCGTACGCACTCAGTGTAATAATATTATGCATAATAACTAATTGTTACTAGGCGTTACCAACGCACCAAAGTTCCCTCTGTCTTTATTCATATTAGTTATAAATGAAATATTGCAGTTTATGGATTAAATATAAGTAAAATTTAAATTTAACCAAAAATACGCTACGTTTGTATAAAACGCTTGTGATGCATCACCTATTTAGGAAGCAATCAAACAGTCACACATGCGGTGTTTTTTTTTCCTACAAAGATTTTATTCAAAAAGTGTGAAGACACCAGGAATAGACAATAGCAAATAATGCTTAAGGGCGTTCAAGTGCCAAAAATGACTTTCTATACTTTTAGAGTATTTTATGATTGTGTGTTAGTACACCAAATAGTAATCTGATGAAAGTATGAAAAACAAGGAAAATTAATTCGCAAACATTAATTAGCCAGGTTATGGGAATTTATAATTTATATGTTTTACAATATAAATTTCAAAATTTTGCGTGATAAGCATGTTTGGCTACAGTTATAGCAAATTTTTGATGTAATTAGAACTAGATAAAGACATTTCGTGGAAATTATTTGAATGGTTCGACCATAGAAATTAAATCCTAACTCCAGACGAACAAAGTGCCAGACTTCCAAGAAATTTCTTTGTGGTGTTCTAAGTCTTCAGAAAACACTTATGCTAAAATGAAACATTGTTCTCGTATAACTTTTTAAAATTTGTTTTGCACAAAATTTATAGTTAAAATGATTATAATTGTTTTTTTTTAAAGTGGGTGACAGTAATTTTTGAAATGATTAGGCATTTTTATTATTTTTTTTATTGATATTATTCCACAAAACCATAAAATATATTACAAACACACAAGTGAAACATCCTTTTGTGCGGCGACCTACAGCAGCTCACGCCATAAAAATGACGTCATTGCCCAGCAAACATGTCGGAACGCCGTTAGCCAGTCAGTGCTCAGTATATTGCCAGCTGGCAGTTCAGCCAATAGGGACTCTCTCCCAGCACGCAGTAGGCAATAAGACACAGTTCCCGGCCCAGAGCCTCGCGCAGCCAATCAACGAAGGGGCACGTACACTTCACAGCAATCTGCAAACCGCTTCACTTCTGTACACTTACGTGTTCTGTGGTTATATTGTGGAGTGCGCATCGCGTTTTGACCGAAATAAAATACGCACGTATCCAGGCGGGACCAGGCGGATGAAGTATGAATGGCTGGTATTTATTCGGCGAGCGTATAGAACAGGACTGTTCGACACTACGGACTTCGCCACACTCGCTGTGTCGCGCCTGTTTCCAACACCAACTAAACAAGTGAACTTATTTGTTTTTCGGTACAGTATACACGTGTGTCCGGTAAACATATTATCTGACGTCAATGCCACTTAAACAAACTGTGGCAGTGAATCTGCATTACACAGGAAGCCAACGTCGCAGTCGAACTCGATTACTGAACAATTGCAGACACACTCGCAAATTACGCGATGCTTATCTAGGAGTAGGGCAACTAAACAGGTAGTATCATATGTATTAAGTTTAATGAAAATGGTATTGTAAGATTTTGCAAGTAATTATATGAACAAAATCCACTGCCGAAAACAAGCCGAAGAACAAAACAAAGAGACAAAAAAATCCCAAAAAATGAATTGCCAAAAGCTAAGAACCGGAGAAAAACGCGATAGGCAATTAAACATGAACCAACGAGGGAAAAGTCACAAACTAGGCAAGAAAAATGATAGACAATTGTCACATTGAACACAAGTCAGGAAAAAATTATTTCCTGGCTAGAAGACAAAAAAAACTGATTAAAAATAATTAAATACAACAAAGAAAAACACAAAGAGACGATACACTGTTAAATTAACACACGCAAAGACGCAATATCACAAAACACAACATGGCAAAAAAACGCTAACTGCTGTATATACAATTGGCTGAAGTGAAAACACCATGCACCTAATCTATAGTTTTTTTTTATCTTGGCTTTGTATGTGAACTACTGTTGTCCACAATTGTATGTATCATAATAATTTTCAAATAAAAAAAAAACCCTACACAGAGAGTAGCCGCAGTGCATTCATTAAAAGAAAATATTATTTTCTTGGCGATGAAAATGTTAAAGGTCAACAATAAGTAAATAAGTAAACATGACGAAAAATACAGAAAAACTACGTANAAGAAAAATGATAGACAATTGTCACATTGAACACAAGTCAGGAAAAAATTATTTCCTGGCTAGAAGACAAAAAAAAACTGATTAAAAATAATTAAATACAACAAAGAAAAACACAAAGAGACGATACACTGTTAAATTAACACACGCAAAGACGCAATATCACAAAACACAACATGACAAAAAAACGCTAACTGCTGTATATACAATTGGCTGAAGTGAAAACACCATGCACCTAATCTATAGTTTTTTTTTATCTTGACTTTGTATGTGAACTACTGTTGTCCACAATTGTATGTATCATAATAATTTTCAAATAAAAAAAAACCCTACACAGAGAGTAGCCGCAGTGCATTCATTAAAAGAAAATATTATTTCCTTGGCGATGAAAATGTTAAAGGTCAACAATAAGTAAATAAGTAAACATGACGAAAAATACAGAAAAACTACGTANTCTTGGCGATGAAAATGTTAAAGGTCAACAATAAGTAAATAAGTAAACATGACGAAAAATACAGAAAAACTACGTACTACAACACTGAAACGAACAAACATCAATCTCAGAAGACACAATGGGACAGTAAAAAATAAAACTCAGAACAGACAATAAACACAAAACAGAAAAGAAAACTCATATAAAAGTTGAAACGAATAACCGCAAGGCCAAGGAAAAAAAAATACACTATAGAAAGTGACCTGATACCGAGAACATTAACAAAACCCACTTTAACGCATTACATGATACATGACAGAAACTGTAACATTCACTCTCACAACATGGTGAAGATGGAACAAAAATTAATCGAATATATATTGACACGGATACACGGTTAAGACGACATGATCGGGAGGAGGGGGGGGGGNGGGGGGGGGGGAAGACGCTTCAATTATATTTAACTCTACAATCCCACTTTAAGTCAGAAAGGAAGCGTTTACGAAGAATCCTTTCCTTAAAAAAATGTAAATTAATAAGTACTAATATTTAAAAGTTTTCCGCCTCTTGAAAGCAAACCATGCATGGTTAAATGTTCACAGATTCACTCATTTTTTACCAGCATCTTGTTATAAGAACACAGCCCATTAGAAAGTACATTTCCAATGTAAAAATATGAATGACTGTAAATTTGTCAAAATCAAGACAATGGATAGTAAATAATGTCACGTAACTTACGCCACCATGATTGGGAGTCATGTCAATCATGTCCTCCATTGGTTGACGGCCAGCCAATAAAGATAATTGTACAATAATGCGTAGTGTGGTGTACGTGGATTATGGACCAATAAAACGGTGGTAATTATAGATAAATAGGCCAATATAATTGGTGTTACTGTAGTGGTAATTATAGCGAACTCCTTCATTTAGTTCATTAATAGAATGATTATGGGGAGTTAGCGCCATCGGTGTTCGGCGTCGAAGCTCGGAGTTGTTAATGCTCTGTCATTCCAGGCCCCCGGTGGCCAATGTCCTCTCAAAATTTCCCTTTACCTCTCAAAAATTCCCGTTTTTATCTCTAAAAAAAACCCCCACCGAGACTTCCACTTGCAAGAACGAGCCGCAGAAAGATATTTTCCAGCCAATTCGGGATGTTTTGGGAGGCTCGCTTCTCAAGGGCAGAGCAGTGGCGGCCATATTGGTTTTATAGGCATAGGATTTGCCAAATAGATACACTGGATCCGGGATCGGAGTCAGACATAACCATCAACCATCTTGCTTCTGTCAGTCGTTTTAACAGACATGTTGGATGTCGGTGACCATGGCCTTGAACCTTGACCTCAGTGACTTTAGACCTTGAACCTAAAAAAATCCTAGAAAATTCCCAAAAATCCCCAAATATTTATAGAGAAATTATTAAATTTTTTAAAATTATAAAATTTAAATTTTTAATGTTTGGGTTTAGAGAGGACGAGGGATTGGAACCAACCAGCCACCATTTTATATCGTCCCCCAACCGCCAAGTTGGACCCAGGTGACCTTGACCCTTTAACCGTGACCTTGGATGATCTTGAAAACAAAAACTTGAGAAAAAATTGTGAAAATGGAATAATTTCATACAAGTCAGCGAGAATATTGCATTACTGACTACTACCGCCATCTTAGATAAGGTAACTTTCATCTGTGACCTTAACCCGGTGACCTTTGACCTTTTCTAACAAAAATTTTTCCGACAGCAAAGAGTATTTGTATTTTTAAAGTTAAACTACTCACGTCATCATATATCATCACATCACATCATATTTCATCGCTAGATACCTGAAAAATTCGCGGATTCATTTTGGGACAAACTAGAGTTCAGAACACGTGCATTTGTATAACTTTAGCCATTGGTCCACACGGTGTTTGACACCTGCTGGGGAACGGTGTCCAATTGTCTCCTTCCACTGTGACAGCAGACAACCAATGTGCAGTTGATATCGGCATATTTGTACATAAGAATGTCGAGTATAGCATGCAGGTCATTGAACTCGCGAATTTTTCAGGTTTCTACTCATCGCATCATATATCTCGACATGCAGAGCTAGTGTTGGAATAGTTCCCCAGCGCAGAGCAGCTGCAGAGCCGAGATCACAATGCCGTGGGCCACGTCGTGATTACATGCCGAGAGGTTCATCACAGACACTTGCAAATATAACGGGTGGGAAAACAAGGCTCATTATCGTCAATAATGCGCGCGATTTTGTTTATTTTATACTGTGTATCTTTTTATGAGTACTTTTTGGTCCGTTCAATTCAGTTTCTGAAGACATTGTTTCTGGCTCAAGGCATGCGAAAATGTAATTTATTTTCTTTACAATGAAGAAAAAAAGGTATCTGGAAACTTTGCGGTGATGAAATTATAATTTGTCACCAGAAAGTGTATTTTACACAAAAACAATAATTTGTTTACACAAAAACAACGATCCTAACCCGCATTTGAGATACAGTTAATTTTTATCATGTCCTGGCGATGAACTCTCAAGGATACCATATATATATATATGCACTGCTCACAAAAAGTTTAGCATATATCAGACTCCAGGATGTTATATTGATTAAAGTAGTTAACATTTAACGCTGTAATCCGAATAGCACATAAAGTTGAAGGAAAAAAAACCAATACTTGTTGATATCATCCCAGTATGAAACAAAAAAAACTCATTAACTGTAAAAACTGTAACAAAGGAATCCCATCAGTTTCAATAACAAAACAAAAGTCTACTCAGATGCATTGACATACGCCAATAACGTGTAGGACCTCCAAGACTCCGGAGGCACACTTGTATCCGACGAGGCGTGCCAAAAACAGGATCGTTATGCATTTCCTGAGGTAGGCTGTCCTATTCCCAATTGAAGCTGTTTCTAAGGCCTGAATGGTCATTGGTGATTGTGCACGGTTTGAAATAGCACGTTTGAGGAAGGACACCACATTCTCTATGCAGTTCACGTCAGCAGAATACGCTGGCCAGTTCATTATTCAGATACCACGTAGGTGCAGATACGGGGAATTCGCTAAACCTTTCTTCCCTATAAAAAAATTCTAATTAAAATTTAATTATTATAATTTATCAAAAGAAAATAACCTATTCCTTCCACCAACCGTACATACCATTTCTGTGATTATAGGCTATTCATGGTAAAGTGTGCACTTTTAAAAGCCGTCTTATTTGGAATAATAATCAATAAATGTATTTTATTTTAATCTTCGGCGATAACTTCCGAGTGCGGTGGAACACACACACACACCTGTGTTTATTACTTACGTGACAAATATAAGACAATTTTTATTTCCACCTCACCTCTCTTAACCAAAGGCCATCCGAGGTTTTTGATTATTAACCTTCTATTCATTATAATCATTCTTGCTACTTCCACTGCCAAGGAATCTTATTGGGATTGGGAATCTTCTTCTTCCTTCCCTTTTCTTTTTCCTTAATTCCACACGTTCCTGTTATTCTTCTTCATCTTTTTCTTTTTTATAGATTCTTCATCTTCTTTTCATTATCCTTTCTTCTTTTATCATTCTTCATATCCTTTTATCTTTTTGGTAATTATTTGAAAATGTGGCTAAAGAATGCAAACAGGCTGAAAGGAGAAAAGCAACCAGGTAGGGTCTCACCTTACCGCGAACAGTCTATATATAGTAAGGAGTAGTTTCCCAGGGACAAGCAGTTGCGGCGCCCGCTACGAGAGCAGAGGACGGGCGAAGACGCGAGCGAACCTGAAGCAACACGACGACGGCCAGTGTGAAGTGCGGCACTCCTACCTCGGCCACACCAAACGCGTCGAGCAGCTCGCCGCCTTTTACGGACGCCAGCGGAGGCGTCGGTTAACCGGCGCCGACGTGACATTCCCAGGTCCTTGAACCCCCACCCCCCTCCCNGTCCGGTGGTCCTCCACCGTGGACTAGAGATGCGATCATCGTCTTCTGCGCATGCGCCCCAACATTCTCCCACCTCGAACCAACTCAGCTGTCAAACTCACATGGTCGGCACTGATAAACGTGTTTCTTTATACCTTAATTCTCAAAAGACAGTTATAATTTCATCTAATTGCATTAAAAATTGGCCAAAGTAAGTATACGAACATATCCAAATACTTGTTTACATAAACAGTTTTGTAACCTCCAATGCTATCTATCCACGTCGTGAGACTCGTAATGGTAGAAAAACTGTCTAATGGGACACGAAATGGCTACACTCTTAAGCCCCTGTCACACTGTCAAATGTTTCCATCAAATACCTTCCAATACCACCAAAACGTCGTTATCGCCACATATTTGTCTGGAAAAGTTGTATGACTCCAATTTCCATCAAACATTTGAATATTGGAACTGTTCTAAAATTCCTTTGATGTTCGATGGGCTCAGCCAATCGGAATCGTGCATGGCGAAATGGCCGTTTCCGTCACGAAACTTTAAAATGGCGAACAATTGCTGGAAACGAATTAAGGTTATGAAGATAGTTTATACAGAAGCTGTCTGAGCATGCGTGCTATTTCAAGTGAATATTGCACATAATATTCAGAACTCAGAGGTATTGAACTTCATTGCGCAGAAAACATTCATAATAAATATAATTTAATTTTAATAAAGAAGTGAAAATAAATAACAACATTCGTTACTCGTCCTCCTGTAATCGACTGCATGGCAACACAACATCAGTATTTCACAATGAAAGTAATGTTTAAGTAAAAATTCAGACTTGATCCCTCTAGTAAAAAACAATTGGCAGTCTGACACATTTTCAAACACATCCAAGATTATTTGATAAAATCTGTTGGAAGAAAACATTTGGTGGTCGTCTTTAGTCTTTCAATTTAACTGTCAAATATATTTGAGGGGCACAAAAAATTTGACAGCATGAGAAGGCCTTTCGCCCTGCCGGCGTCAAAGTACTGTCCAGTAGGGTGGGCATGAAAGCTGCGCAGCATAGGCCCTACTGTCTCCGTCCATAGTATATTCGCAGTATCTCCACACTCTCTGAATGAAACCTTTGAAAAATCGCCCCATGTATCACGTGTTAGGCAGTTTCCTATGTGTAACATGTGTTAAAAACCTAATTATACTTCTGTTTCTTAAAATAGAAATATCTTAGTTTTGGTTACATTGACATTTTACTTATGTTTTATTTATAAATTGTAACATTTGATTTATTATTAATACGAATACCAACTGACCAGGTAAGAAATCGTTCTCATGCAAAATATTTTTAAGCTGATTACCCACAAATTCTGTGCGTAGTCTGTTTAGTATAATTTTGTAGACTCGGTTAAGCTTTGATTGCATTAGGCGGAGGAACATCCTGAAAGCAGAACTTCAGCAGGACTTCAGGAAAGTTGGAAGTAACTGTGAATGGACTATGCCAACGCTGAGGCCGTGTTCCGATGGCCAGTTTTAGTTTACTAAATGGTCATTCCACACGATTTAGTAACTAAAATTATGACGTATTTGGTAGGTAAGTATTTGGTTTTTAGTATTAAAACGAACTTACTAAGTGTTAATTCGCCAAATTCCATATCGCCACCATATTTGTTTTGAACCTAATACCGCAAAGAAAACTGCTTTGAAAGCTTCATATTATACGTGGACATACACGCACACACACGAAATTACTTCAAGGTTTTTTTGGTTTATAAGTTATAACACATTAACATCCAAGCGATAAAGAAGTTCATCACGAATACTTGAGAATATTACGGGTGGCAAAATTAGGCTAATTATAGTTAATGACGTGCGAGATTATTTTATCTTTCTATGAGTAATCTTTCGTCCGTCCAGTTCGGTTTCTGAAGGCACAGAATCTGGATCAAGGTAAGCGAAACCGTATTTTATTTTCCCTACAATGAAACAAAAAAAATAAAATCTCGAAACTTTGCGGGAATGAAATTATACTTTTTGACCAGAAAGTTTATTTTACACAAAAGCATCCACTTTTTTATATAATTTTTTTTCTTCACAACAAATCAACGATTATAACCAGCATAAAAAAGCAGTTAATTTTCTACAAAAATTATTATCTCGTATGGAGACATCAGCCCCCCCCCTCAAAAATTAATTCATTGTTATTTTTACATTTTATTAGTTACATTTTTTTTTCTCACAATCAGCCTATCATGAAATTGAGTATAGATCTCATTACGCAGTGGTATCTGATATCTGAAAATGTATTGGCGAGGTAAGATTCTAATGTTTACTAGGGTCTCCCTGTTTTCATGTCAGTAGCCACATCTACATTTCCATAAATTACCGCCTTTATAACGCCGCTCTTGCACGTATGAGGCAAGCGACGTGTCTGGTATATCAAGCGCTGACTCATCTCTGGAGAGCGAGAGTTCACTGCTCTTTGTTCGCCGAGTACTGTTTACGAGAAGATGCCACTAATCAGGCAGTACGCACTCTTCGTGAGTTGGTTTTGGACGTTACGCTGTTCCTGCGATCATGCATTTTGTACAATTGAAAATCACGTTTTTCAAACGCGGTTTCAGTTACTTAGTACTTCCACGAACATAAATGCTAACAGTTTTGCGATACGTGCAAGCTCAACAGTTACTAAACAAACCTCTGTTATAGAAGCACAAAAATTTACAGCGAAGAGTTTTTTTTTAAAAGAACAGTAATGATATGTCAAGCAAGACTTTTCAAAGAACAAGAGTTACGCAAATTTTTTTTTGTCCAGTAAGGAATTTTTGTTGATGTGAATATCGCTTTATTCAATGCCTCAAAAAAATTATTTCTGTCTTTCGTAATAAAGAAATTATTTTATTTTGTCTATTTTTTTTTGCCCACTGTGTTCTGAGCGACAAAAAAAGGTTTTACCGACAGTTCGGTAATAATTTAAACACATGATCAACTTGACACATTGACAAATTCGTCACGAAGTTAGAGTTAAAAGAGTTCCCAATTACAAATTAGTAGTTATAGTTTAATTTTCAGGGTATCTTTATTTTACTTTCATTAGCGATAGTGTAATCCATATTTCAAACTTTCTTAGTTATATGTTAGGCGAGTAACATTTAATTTGATTATCGTCATGCACTTAGTCAAACTTAGTGGTACTGTATTAAACTTTGGGGTATTTGTAGAATATATGGAAAATGATGATTGTATTCGAAACTTGCAGTAGTTGGTGTAATGAATGCAAGAAACCACGTTTCTTATGCGTACCTACTAATATTTCTTTCTTAATATAATCATCCCAATAATTAAAATTTGGGTCCACCAAAAACATGACAAAATGCGCAAAATTAAAATTACGTCTAACAATTAACATTCCCTTTAGCTTGAACAATTAAAAATATTAACGCCCCAGGCTCCAATGGGCCCACGAACACATCCACTTGAGTGCAGAGTAGAAAAAAGTAGTGTTTTCGGACGAGTCCCGCTTCAAGTTTGATAACAATGATGACTGCAATTTCATTCGGCGATATCAAGATTGAGCGCCGTCTTCTAGAACGAATCACCCGGCACCACGTTCTACAGTCATTGCCAGGTGGGCGGCCACCTTATACAGTAGGCCCACTCTAAAAAAAATCCAGTTTCAATAATACCAAATTAACTCTGGATTAAACAAAATCTAATGAACAAGAAAACTGATTCTTGGATGAGTTCACCGAAGCCCTTTTTCATGACAACGTAATCTGCGTCGAACTACATAATTTGGTTGAAATAAAAATTTAATGTTTGGTTGGCATCGCTAAAATAGCTTAGAAAGATTTAGTATTTTGCCCAGTGCAGTAGCCACCATCACTCAGTATCTGAAACGTTGTTGAATACAGCTTCGGCCTGGAGGTCACAGCACGTAACAGGTTACTTCGAGTGACCTGAGGGACTTCAAATTGAATGATCAATTTATACAAATCGAAACCTGCACAATTCACGCCAATTCTTAAGCAAACAATTAACTAAGAGACAAGTTTTCAAAAGAGCAAATTTCTCAGAAAGCTTCAGCGTAAGAATTAATATGAAATATAGCACTAAGTTAATACACAGAAAAAAAAAAAAAAAAAAAAAAAAAAAGTGTCATAAAACATTCATCCAAAAAAAAAAAAAAGTAAATTGAGCTGACATTGAATAGTACTTGACGTTGCACTTAGACATATTTTGCTAGGACATGACTAATTATCTGTGATAGTCCTTCGTTGCAATTAAAAAGAACATAGGAATTTAGTTTGGAGACTCGCTTTATCTAATGCTCGATTCGCAACAGATCTGACATTGGCTGTATAAAATGTGTTGATGCAAATGTTGTGTTATCTATACTTGGCGATTGTGTTGTTGCAATGGATGTTTTCAAAACTAGACTTATTTAAAATGGTGCCACTGTTAACAGTTTTGTCTGGTGACGCTAGTTTTAGCTTAAAGGCAAATTCGTTATCTTGCAGTGAGTGAAAACATTCGGGCATATCTTAACATCGAGGTCTTGAGAGCCGATGAGGGTGAAGCGAGGTGTGCATGAAGCAGCACCGGAATGAAAGGGTGGGGGAAACGGGAGATCCCCGAGAAAACCACGATTTCAACATGCGGAAATCCGGGAGCGACCCCGCTGAGAATAGAAACAGGTTCGCCAAGGCGGGTAGCGAGTTGTCCAACCACTACACCACCGCGGCCCCTTGATTCTTCTAAGAACGACATGTTATTAGCTATATTGGGAAGAAAGCTTCACCAACGCTACAGAACGTTGAAATGAATGGAATGACGGTTGTAAGACGACGGAACAAGGTGAGTTTATTGCAGTGTGTTGATGTTACAAAGGGACAGCAGTGGATGTGGTGTGTGCCGGGCAGCGGAGAGGCGCCCACGACTTCTGATTGGCCCAGCAGAGTGCGGAGGTCACGGCTGTGCGGAGGCGTGCAGGTGTGCCCAGGTATGTCTCCTGGCAACAGCCGGGAGCAACCCGCCAGCACAGAGTACTCAACAATACAGAGCTGGAACAGCGGGTTGAATACAGTGCGATCAACAAAACGAAGGACAGACCTCCCGATCAACAAATTTCTCTCTTCTAGTTTTTCAAACACCCTTTCGATAAAGATTATCCTTTCCCATCCTCTGTTGTAGTAGAGATCTATTTATATTTGCAATATTACATTCAATTTAGCAATTATTTTCTGTCGAGGGTTTTTTTACGGTACCTACGCCGGTTTGCCTCTCCCTTTGTTGTTCAGTCTAGGTCAGCGTGCGACTCCAGTCGCGGTATTGTTTGTCCAATCCCAGTAAAGCCGCGAGCACGTGACCTTGTAGTTAGAACCTCCCCTGCATGCCTAGGGGTTGGGACTCGGCACTGAGACTCACCTAGGTCCCTTCCCCTACCTAGCACCCCCGGCCCTCCTCTTAGTTCTCACACGGGTAAGAACACAATTAGCCGCTTATCCCGCCAACTCCAGCCGCACACGCCACCAACATGGCGTCACTGGCCGGCAACATGTCGAAGCGCCGTTCGCCAATGAGCGCCTGGTAGCTTACTCACCAGACTAGCCGGTGCACCAGCCAGTAAGCTGTGGCATATCAAACACAAGGTCCTCGCGCAGCCAACCAGGGAACGGCATGGCAGTAAATTCTTGTGCACACACCTAAGTTCTATGGTTGCTTTTACGATTGTGCACCATGGTTTTCTCGACAAGGAATGTACCAGTACTGCCAAGTCGCATTTCCCACCAGATATGGTTGATTTTGACTCATACATACTGGGCAAATTGTTATCTAGTTTTTAATTGTTGGTAGAATTTGGTGGTCAGTTTTTGCGACGTGTATAAATCACCGACTTTACCGCCCAAATGCTTAATTAGTTTGTTAGGTGTAACATATTTCCTCTACTTCCCCATTATTCCCGTCCTTACGGCTTCCGCTCACGTAAAACTTTTTCCCACGTTCGAGGCAGAGAAGCGCGGGCGCGATAAGGACGACACTTCCACTCACATCAAGGGCGGCATCGCCGCTAATCGCAAGGTTCTGAACTGGCGTAGCACAGTGTTCTCGTAGTGCTGTGTGTGCGTACGAGACTATCAGCTGTGTTCCTATCGACTTATTGGTGAAAAGTCTGTGGGAAGGGTCAATGTAGGGTCCTTGAGTAGTTTTGTGTGTATCTGGCGCGTATATTTTGAGAAACAGCGTATCGAAAACGCCGTTCGAGTATTCTGAAATGGGGTTTATAATGCTCGTAACGCCTTGATAGCACCCAACAGCTCTCGTTTGATGTAGCCTATGTGTTATTTCCGTAAATCAGCATATTGGACTTCTAGTTCCGCGCGGAAAAACGAGTATTCCAAACACTTTGCAACGAAGTTCAAGCGTCAGGTAAACGGGAGTATTAAAATTTTATATTTAATTTAGAATTAAATATATAATATCATCAATGATAAAAATACGTATAGTAAGTACTCAGAAATATTTTTAATTCAATTTAAAATATTGGTTTTCCCGAAGAGGTATACATAAGGACAGGAAACTGTCGGGTTTTATACGACCTGTAGGCTAGACTCCACGGTCCTATGTATTGTCGAACCTCAGCTTACTGTTCATTGGCTGCTGCCCCGGTGTGTAGCCAGTAACACATCAGGCCAGGTGGCACGAGATTAGGGGCTTGTTACATTGCAAGTCTGTCACTGGCTTATAGTCCACCCGGGCGTGTCTAATAAACGGTAGTCCTATGGCAAACATAGCAGAAATACGCATGTATTTGAGGTCTAGCTTGTCCTAAAATGAATTCGCGTTATTTTCCAGTCCCTATTCATCATATGCAAAAAAATAATCCTACTTGTGCTCAGTGGAGGATTACGAATGTATTTCCACCGTCTTGTGGATGCCACTACTAAGAACAGAAACACCACAGTTACTACCGATTCATCTCTCCCCACTACTTCTCCCCACCAAGGCAAACCGGGTTCGATACCCGACCGGCTCACTCCGGATTTTCTCAAGTGGGAATCGTGCCGAACGATGCCGCTGGTCGACACGCTTTCTCGGGGAACTGCCGTTTCCCCCGCCTCTTCATTCCGGCGCTGCTCCGTACTCACCTCACTTCGCCCTCATCGGCTCTCAAGACCGCTATGTTAAGNTCCCCCCCAAATCTCTTCACTCACTCACTACTTCTCCAGCTTCCATCACGCTGCTCCTGCTTATACACTTCTCGTTACTTTCCTCTAAGGCGTGCGCCGCCCTAGCATCGTACGTTTTTGTCAAACATTTCAAGGATGAATGAATACATGTATTAATATTATAGCTGTGCTTCTAGTAAACCAAATAAAAAAAAATATCGAAAAAAAATTATTTTAATGCCGATTATGATCGAAAAATTAGCTTTTGCTGTTACCAAAGAAAATAATTTCAACATAAAAGTCGAATTGTTCTTTTCATTATAATCGTTAGTATAATTTTTTTTCCACTCATCTCTCATTAGAAAGTTTGCATTTCGTCAATTATTTAGCAGATCATTGCGTAGGCGGCTGGAGCCCGCAGCATACAGCTTAAACCCCATTCTGACACAATGCGCACAACTGAGTAGGTTACACACGTGTGAGTAACTTCTGCCCTGTGCTGCGAAGATCAGTCGCCAGTGATCACCGGTAGTGAAGTTTCGCGAAAAGATTCCAAGACATGTTACATTTAAAAAACACTACAGGGGCGTTTACGTGTTTTGATTGGCTGAATTATTTTTTGCCATGTNCCAAGACATGTTACATTTAAAAAACACTACAGGGGCGTTTACGTGTTTTGATTGGCTGAATTATTTTTTGCCATGTCCAGATGCCTGCACACGAAACATTGTCTTAAAATGATGCAAAAAAACCAATAAATAATTTAAAATTGGTATTTTTTTTTATGGTGGTAGAGTTATGACAGTACGGACATTTATATAATGACAAGACTATGCATAACCTTGTCACTGNTTTTTTTTTATGGTGGTAGAGTTATGACAGTACGGACATTTATATAATGACAAGACTATGCATAACCTTGTCACTGCTAGTTTACTGGGAGTGATATTTTAAATAGAAATTCTACTATCTGCATATACAAACCTTCATCTGCCAAGAAACCATACATATCAGAAAGCTTGGTTATGCCTGCTCCTGCTCCTATTTAGGACATTTTTTTAAATATATTTCCTGACTGACTGTATGATTGATATACTGTTGATTTGACAGAATTGTAGGCATGGCTACTACGTTAATATGGCATGCCCTGATCACATGTTCGGTTGGTTTAGTGGCATGAAAAGAGTATCCCTTCTATGGTACGGTCAGAATGGTTCAATCACATGATTAGTTTGTATGAGTGTAATGGTTTCATTGCATGTTTAATTCGTACAAGAGGGACAAAATTCTTTGCTGGTATGCTTGGTTAGTGAGATTGGATGTTTTACCTTGGTATGGTAACTGCAAACTATCTGTATGGGTGTCATACATGATTATATTGATGGTAAGGATTTTACGATAGCATTGTTGGGATTAATTATTGAAATATTTGGTTGGCTGGACAGATGGCATGTCTTGTTTATATATGTACAACTGGTGATGTTAGATGGCAATCGATACAATAGTCGAACTATTTGACAGTTTCGATTTATCAGTATGTCTGAGGTTGGTATTTGATATGGTCCGTAGTGTTAATAGCATGACCGAGGTATACTTGGGTTAGAGCAGATGATACATTTGGTTCGAATGCTATAGTTTTTCTGTATTACTGTATATGCTTGGCTTCATGTTGATATGGTTGGTATGGCCTGGATGTATGTTACCTGGTAAGTTTTGTTGGTGCCTTTATTATGGTTGTGGTTGCAATTGTGGTTGTGGTTNTGGCCTGGATGTATGTTACCTGGTAAGTTTTGTTGGTGCCTTTATTATGGTTGTGGTTGCAATTGTGGTTGTGGTTGCAATTGTGGTTGTGGTTTCAATTGTGATTGTGGTTGCGGATGTGGTTGTGGTTGCAGATGTGGNGTGGTTGTGGTTGCAATTGTGGTTGTGGTTTCAATTGTGATTGTGGTTGCGGATGTGGTTGTGGTTGCAGATGTGGTTGTGGTTGCGGATGTGGTTGTGGTTGCGGATGTGGTTGCGGCTGTTGTGGCTGTGGTTTTGATCGTGGTTGGTAATGTGCCTTGGATATTTGGTACGTGTTTGCAGGTGATTGTGCTATGGCAGACATAAAATATTTATATTGTTGTGTATATTTTAGTGGATGTGGACTGTATGGTATGTTGGCTAGTATGTTGCGAAGTATGTTTTTTGGTGTTAGTCTGTATGGCGGATGGTATGGGAAGAAGTTGATTGTGTCGTGGTGTATGAAATTGCTTTGTATGATATGGGATGTATGTTTACTTTGTATGGATGTTGTATTTTTCAGTATCATTGGGTGGCATGGCGACTAGTATGCTTGGCTAGTGTCGGCTGGTAGTGCTCATGGTATGGAGAGTAGGTATGATAGTGCTATGGAGTGGTCTGACCTGCGTGGTTGCTTGGTACACTTGAGTTATGGCAGAAGGTATGGATAGTGAGTTGTGTAGTATGGTAATGACTAAGTTTTTCTTTGTTGATGTAAAATGGTATGGATGGTAGATTGGTTGGTCTGGTATCCATTGGTCATGTTAGTTTGACAGATGGCAGGAACTTTTTCTTTTGTTGTGGGCTGATATGTACTGTATTTGTATTTGTAATTTATAGTGCATGTTATGCATATTATTATGATTGGGTTTTTTTACTTTGGGTTATAATGGATGGTTTGTCAGCATGTTGGCTGGTGTTGTTTACAATGGTGAATAGTAGGGGCAGCGAGTATTTTGTGGTATGATATGTGTGAACTGTTGTGTGGTATGTTGCGAAGCATCTTATTTTCTGGTGCAAGTCGGTAGAGCAAATGTTACAATCAGTAGATAAATTTTTGGTAAAGCTGGTGCGGACTTAATGGTCGGGGTATGTTTTAGTTATAGTGGGGGGTATGGGTGGTGAGTATATGTGGTGTTGGTCTGTAAAGCACATGGAATGGGTGTTTAGATTATGGTCTGGTCTCAACTGTATATTTGCTTGATACACTTGAGTTATGATGGATAGTATGATTGGTGTTTTGGGTGGTATGGATGGATTGAGTCTTTCTTGGAGTTATAGGTGATGGTATGTTGGCTGGCCTGGTATTAGTCGGCAATGATGGTTTGACAGATGGTAAGAATTTTTGTGTTGTGGGTTGGTCTGGACTATAAATTTGCTTGGTACGCTTTGGTTATCATAGATGGTATGTTGGGTGATATGTTTTCCAGGATACCTGTCTTGCGGTTGTTGGTGTATGTCGAATGGTGTGGACAGTATGTGTGTGTGTGTGTTGGTGAGTCCTGTAATGCTAAGGCATGCTTTAGTTAGTGTTTGTTATGTGCGGTCAGTGTATTTTGACTAGTGTTAGTCGGCATGGTGGATGGTGTGAGAAGAAGTTGATTGTGTCACTGGTATGACCTGTATGTTTGCTTTGTATGGTCTGTGTGGACGAATGGTTGAGGTATGATAGAGTTATAGTGGGTAGTATGGTTTGTAACTATAAGTGGTGTTAGTGGGTAAAACAAGTAGAATGAGTGTTAGGTTATGGGCAGGCCTCAGCTGTATAGTTACTTGGTACACTTGAGTTATGATGGATATTGTGCATGGTGTATAGGGTGGTATGGTTAATTGGTATGACAGCATTTTTCTTTGGTTTTAGGAGATGGGGTGTTGGGTGGTCTGGCATGACTTGGGTTATAATGGATGGTTAGTTTGGTATAGCGGTATAATGACTAGTATATATTTGGCTGGTGTCGACCAGTAGAGCAGAAAGTACACTGAGGAGCCAAAAAAAAAAAAAAANCCTAATATCGTGTAGGGCCCCCCGCGAGCACGTAGAAGTGCCGCGAGACGACGTGGCATCGACTCGACTAATGTCTGAAGGTATGCAGGAGGCAATTCACACCATGAATCCTGCAGTGCAGTCCACAAATCCATAGGAGTGCGAGGCGGTGGAGATGTCTTCTGAACAGCACGTTGCAAGGCATCCCAGATATGCTCAATAATGTTCATGTCTGGTGATTTAGGTGGCCAATAGAAGTGTCTAAAGTCATAAGAGTGTTCCTGGAGCCACGCGGTAGCAACTCTTGACGTGTGGGGTGCCACATCGTCCTGCTGGAATTGTCCACGTCCGTCGGAATGCACAATGGACATGAATGGGTGCAGGTGATCGGACAGTATGCTTACGTATCTGTCACATGCCAGAGTCGTATCTAGACGTATCAGGGGTCCCATTTCACGCCAACTGCACACGCCCCATACCATGACAGAGCCTCCACCAGCTTGAACAGTCCCCTGTTGACATGCACGGTCCATGGATTCATGAGGATGTCTCCATACCCGTACACGTCCATCCGCCCGATACAATTGGAAACGAGACTCGTCAGAGCAGGCAACGTGTTTTCAATCATCAACAGTCCAATGGCGTCTGGTATTGGTTGGTAGAGCAGATGGCAAACATGAGTTAAAGTGGCTGGTATGGTACATGTGTGCGGGTATATAAGCAGCTGGGTTCCAGTTAGGAAGCTTAGTTTTACAAAGGCAGTCATAAAATACACTTCGTCTCAGCTCGTGTAAGCAACTGGAATATATAATGGAGTCAAAGGTTTGCTGGTCCACCAATGCCTAAGTTTGGCACAGTGCTATTGCCTTATTCAGATGGGGCACCTGCGGCAGCACCACGCAATAAACCCCAAACTCACCACAATTAGTGGTCATTTATGAGTCATTAGCGGTCATTTAGGGGCCAGTCTTGTTAAGGGTTGGTCTGGTAGGAGCCATTTGTCTACTTTCAGTGTGACCATGATTTGAAGATGAGTAAAAAACTTTTTTCAAAGGAACTGTTGAAGATATAACTGCATGGTAATGTGATCAAGGAAATAGATAAAAAGTCTGGTTGAATGGATGCAAAAAAAATTATTAAATATCACTGACATAATATGCTAGTTAGTTTATATATAGAGCAGTAGCTAGGCAAAGTATATAAACTATTTGCTACTGTAAAAAGAACGTTAGTTTTTTCATGAATATGATGCCATCCAATGATTGTAGGAAGTCTACTATAAAGCTTACCTCTATGGATGTACCTTCACCCACTGCTGGAAAATTACATGGAAAACCGCGTTGCTACTGTGAAAATATCCTCAGCAAAAGCTCCGGAATAAAAAAAGCAGCACCCCTGGTGGCCATTTCCAGAATCAACATGGTGGTCGAGCGAGAGCGACAATAGCACCACTAGCAGGCGACGAAGGACAAGTGGAAACAAGATGGCAGGGTCTAACGAAGCAGAGTAATAGGGTGGCACACTTTAGCAGCAATAAACCAAATTGCAGGGATTGGTGGTGCACTCTAGTGGACGACGAGAGAACTACAGCATGTGGAGCACACGCGACAGATGCGAAGGTGAGTAATTGGGAAACAAGATGGTCGGCGAAAACAAGATAGTATGCGAAAACAAGATAGTAGGCGAAAACAAGATAGTCGGCGAAAACTAGATAGTCGGCGAAAACAAAATGGCGGATGGAAACAATATGGTGGACGGCACCTTGGTGCCACAGCCTCCAGCCCTTACCTTCGGACATACCAAACCTATATACCTACTAGCCGCCCATATCTCTCCACTTCCATAACCTAGACCAGTGCACGGTTTATGAATCACGCCTTCCCAGAGAAGATCGTTTGCCTTTGAGCTGGCAGAGCGCAACACCAGACAAAAATAACATTCATGTGAGTTATGCACATTATTATGAACACTGAGTCTGAATGTGTGCATGCAGGTGTGATGAATCGCCTTAATAACTGCTAACGAGAACTATCGTCGTAATTAAGTAAAGAGTTTTTCTGTCACGTCTGGTTTACGAAACATTTCTGTGTTTTATCGAATGTCCCCTGTTTAGCATGCCACGAGCTAAGAAAAAATTCGCTGATGTTCCCATAGTTGCGTTGCTAACGCCTGTAAATAAACTGTAGCTAGTTGGTCAATTACCGTATAAATGGAACCAAATCTGCGAAAACCAGAGAAAATGTCTCCAGGTGCGTGGTTTAGTTCGGGTGAGGGGGGGGGGACCTTACTGTTCATTACGGTGGCTAAATTGCAGTAAATTATAAATGCTTCTCGTAGCGTGTTAAAACGGCAGATAGTGGCGAACAGCAATAAACCCGTAAACTACTACAAAGTCACGGAGTAGTTAAGATTACACAGGTCAGATAGCCGCTTGTTCCGCTAACTCCAGTCGTAACACGGGAGCCGCGGTGGTGTAGTGGTTAGACTACTCGCCTCCCACTTAGACGAACCGGGCTCGATTCTTGACGGGGTCGCCCCCGGATTATCGCATTTTGGTATCGTGCCGGACGATGCCGCTGGTCGGTGGGGGTTTTCTTTTCGGTGATATCCCGTTTCCCACGCCCTTGCATTCCGAATGCTGATCCATTCTCACCTCGCTTCGCCCTCATCAGCTCTCAGGACATCGATGTCAAGAACCGCCAACGTCTCTTCACTCACTCCAGCCGTACACGTCAGCAAAATGGTGTCAGTAGCCAGCAGCATGTCGGAACGGCGTTCGTCAGTCAGTGCCTGATATCTTACTTGCCAGCCGGCAGCCCAGCCAATAGAGAACGTTCCGCAGCGTGCAGTAGCCTATGAGGCACGAGGTTTCGGTACCAGACCCTCGCGCAGCCAATCATAGACTGAATCCGCGCACGTCATAGGAATCGCCACGTCTTTTAGTCGCTGTGTACTTTATATTCTGTCTCGACCACGTCTGGGATTTATTGCGCAAGTGTTTATGCCAGAGAGTGAACGATTCGCTGAGTCATATCATTCAACTTTAAAACACTTTTTTTTATCAACTGAATTTTAAATTTTCGTGTGCACACAACAGACAAAAGGCAAAAGCAGAATATGCATTTTGTTTCGTGCAAACGTTTTCTTTCCGTATGGACTACTACTCCGTGAAAAAAAATTGTGCCCGTAAAAAATGTATTTACCGATTTTCTCAGAGACAATGCAAACACATCCTTCCCCTCCGAAAACAAAGCCACAATGCGGTTGCTGTTTGTATCTTTGTGCCTGGGCCTTCCCACAGGAGACCTGCAGCCAACAGAACAAGCACGTTACAACTGCACAGGGGAAAACCCTCCGTTGTTTTCTATATTTAACCTTTGAAAGCCTGAGACTAAACACAAGCTTTAACTTTTCATGCAGTTTTTTCCCTTGGATTTTTTTATAATAATAATTTAACCCTTTCATTACCACTTAAATAGATTACTTTTGGTGTTGCCAACACGACAATTTTTGATGTGTGCTGTACTTAAGCTGGCAAAGAACTGGTTTGATTATCACAAGCAATAAGCTATAGGCTTCGTGTTCGCTGATCAGTGATATGAACCAGTCATAACGTAGAACAGAAGCGCGTTTAACCCTTTCAGTCTTCAATTTGTTTCCGAGTTCGTATGTTGCAATCGTGTATTTTTATGATGCGCACTGTACTTGTGCCGAGCATGCTTATCACAACGAGCGAACAACGCACTACGTGTTAGTTGCTGCCGGCATTGACCATTCCCAAACGAGAGATGCAGACACTTCAACCAATCACAAGGAAGGCACCCAGGACTCCGGCCACTGGATCCTTGTTGTGTACAATCAGTCACGGCCATAACTTCGCGTGCAGCATGTCCTCCATCACGAACACGGGGACTGAGTGGGTTAACGAATCAGTTACTCATAAGGAATATAATTGGGCAACAACCATGTAGTCTACAGTACCGGCAAAATATATATAACCTTCCCGTGAAACCTGCAGACAATTGTCTACAATGGGAATGAAAGGGCTGAACTCTTCAGGATTTCTCGTATTTCTCTGGACGGCGTGGGAGATATTTACAATCGTGCCCTCTCCACATCAACATGTGACCCGGTCGTAAAGCCAAGGTTTATATACGAGCTGACAATAACATCGAAGCAGCGCGCATAACATTTTCAAGTTTCTCCGTGGCAACTTTTGCAATAAAAGACTATTAAAAACTACTATAATTAGTAGGGACCTGCAAAATTTGCGCTACTATTCGGAGACAGAAGGTACTTAAAATATATGTGCGTTTTTACTGTTTTCGCAATTGGACTGGGCTTTGTTAAGACACGTCCTGCATAACTACGACGACGTGTAACCAAGTCTGAAGATAACAAGAACTTACCGTAATAACTAGGACGACGTGTAACCAAGTCTGAAGATAACAAGAACTTACCGTAATAACTAGGACGACGTGTAACCAAATCTGAAGATAACAAGAACTTACCGTGATAACTAGGACGACGTGTAACCAAGTCTGAAGGTAACAGGAACTTACCGTGATAACTAGGACGACGTGTTTCTCGCGAAAATATCCCACGACTAGCTGTACTACGTGTAACGTTAGTTCAGAACCAGTATTGCGGTCGGGAGATTTTAACTCTGGCGCGCCTAAGGTGTCTCCTCGCGAATCGCAGACGTACAGTGTCGTAGTAACCTCATTATGATTGGTCAGTCAGGTAAGNACGTGTTTCTCGCGAAAATATCCCACGACTAGCTGTACTACGTGTAACGTTAGTTCAGAACCAGTATTGCGGTCGGGAGATTTTAACTCTGGCGCGCCTAAGGTGTCTCCTCGCGAATCGCAGACGTACAGTGTCGTAGTAACCTCATTCTGATTGGTCAGTCAGGTAAGCAATTTTTTTTTTATTTATAAAAATAAGCCACCAATAAGCCAAAGAAAACTGTGGTTATGCCTGTACGGTATTGGAATCTAATGTGTGCGGAAATATTTCGCGAAATAAATGTGGCTCTGGTAATAACTAATGAGCTATTTTCCTTTAGATGGATACAAATAGTTTTGATGAATTTCTTAACAGCGAAGATTGTGGGTGAGCCTTGACACCTTATCGACAAAGATTTCAATAGAGACGGAACCAGAAACAAATGAAATACTGGTGAGACTATTACAAATACACGCGTGCCTTAACCAGGCCTCTAAACCAGACCCCCTCGTACTGTAAGCTGGCATGCAACCAACCACATTACGAGCATCAATCTTGTTTGTTATCAGTCCAACATTTTAGAAGATGGGGTTTGCTAATATGAAATATTTAGAGGCCAGTTAATTCTAAATCAATTATGTGAGTCACTTAAATCATGTCAGTTTACATGATCCTCCGTGGTGGTCCCTGATGTATAGCAAAAAGTCCCACTTTATAATGTTGTGCAAACATAATTGGTGGACTAATAATAATTTATGTTCGTCATAAATACCGCTAGCATATAACATTTGTGTGTAATTATTTGGAACCCCGGCATACTAACCTAAAATATGTACACGACTGTTATATTGATGCTATGCGACTGCCCCTTGCACTACGGGGGTTTAACTCGTCGCTTGAATTCCGTTGGGTTCCGTTGAATTTTTTCCTTAGATACGACACAAATTTTTATATTGGAGAAAAGAGGTTCTGTACAGACACGCATGAATGTCGTAATAGATAATGCCAGCATGCTAAGTTAAGTTGAAATTTGTTGCATGGTTTCGTAGTATGGCATACTAAGATAAAATATTTATATGGCTGCAATTTTGAAAATAAGTGTCTGGCCCACATTGAAAATAAATTCACATGATTTTCCTTAGTAATACTTGGTTGCCAAATTTGGTAGATCTAAGTAAGTGGTTTTCCTATATATTACATAAAAATTTTACTTATTTTCATGTGGCACTATCTTACAAAATGACGGACAAACTGGCTCTTTGTAGACACATTTAATTGTTGTAATATATAATACCATTGTACGAAATTAGGTTGAATTCGTTTCCATGGTTTTATAGATAGACTAAAGCATAATAAACTGAAAGGTTATATGGTCGCTGTTTCGAAATAAGTGTAGTATTTATTTAAAACACACCAGCGTACATGACGTGCCAAATTTGGTAGTAGTAGGTCGATATGTTCCTAAGATAGAACACGAAAACTTCATATTTTAATGTAGCACTATTTCACAAAATGTCAGCTAAAGAAGACTACGTATTGATATAGTTATTGTTTTGTAACACATACTTGTAGAATTCTAATTTTAGTTAAAATTGGTTAAACGGTGTGGATATGTAACAGATTAATCTTATATATTTATATAACCGCCATAATGAAAGCAAGTGTCTCATATATTCAAATTACAAACGCTTACATATGCTACCATAGTATTACTTACATTCCGAATTTGGTGAGAATCAGTTCAGTAGTTTCCGAGACATAATGTACTTAAAAACTTATTTTTTTAAATGCAGCGATATCTTTAAAAAATGGCGGACTAATAACAACATTCCTCAAAAATGTTGATGCGCAAATGATGTACTATCAACGTCCCAAATTTGGTTTAAATCGGTTAAATATTTGCCGAGATTTAACATTGTGCCCTAAATTTTTTATGTCAGCTAATTTTTGAAAATTATCATTCAGCGTGGTAGAAAACTATGAAAGTCACATTTCCGTACTGAATGGTGGAGCCTAGGCTAGTATTCCAGAACATTTAATTTGGCATTACATATGTACTACTCTCTCGGGCGATTGAAAAGCGATGGCCAGTAAGTACTTAAACTCACGAACGTATTTCTGAACATAGTTTCTCTGTCCTGAGATGGGATCAGATAAGGTGTTATTCTCCGGCCTGTGTAAGGCTATGAACAACTGGAAACGACAGTGTTCAGTGTTTATTTACAGTAGCTTTTGCGTGCGAAAAACATACGTGAATGCTTCATTTGTAACGTTATCTGTTATGATAGCAGTTATAACAGACTTGAAATATCTGTTCATACAAAAATAGAACATAATTATTGAGTGAATGAAGCGATTTAGGCGGTTCTTAACATCGATGTCTTGAGAGCCGGCATAATAATTATATTATTATTTTCCGACGTAATATATTTATTCCGCTCTTTCTTGTATAACAGCTTGTAGATTAAATTTGTACATGGTTCCCATCGCCGACTTATTAACATGTTTAAACAGCATACATACATATACCAGGAGTTTTTTTTTAGAAATGTACTTTCACACATATCTGTTGGTAATATTTTTTGGCAATTTAATAATTGGTATTTTTGACTTCCTCTATTTTTTTTTGTAATGAGGAAATTAGATACCTAAATTTTAAATGGCAAACTTGTGTTTGAACAACGGTACTGCAACTGCGTGGTTTTCAGTTGTATATTTTCATGCAAGTATATAAATATACAATACTAGCTGACCCGGCAAACGTTGTTTTGCTGTGTCACTGGGAGACACCTGGTGGGAATAAATTGTAACCTAGATCGATAAATGATCGATGATAATTGATCAGTTATCGACCTAGGGTAAAATTTATTAAATTACTAATATCGCTATAAAAAAATAAGGGTTGGTGGTAGAAGGGTGAAAATTTAGGAGGGTATGTATTTTTTGATGCCACATCATAAAAAAATAAAAAATAAAAATTTTGTTCAAACAATAAAAAAAAATTGTTTGGGGGTGGCCACCCTTATTACTTAGGGGTGTAAAAAATATATATAAATCTATTCTCAGACCTACCGAGTATACATAAAAAATTTCATAAAAATCGGTCCAGCCGTTTCGGAGGAGTTCAGTGACTAACACTGTGACGGGAGAATTTTATATATTAGATTTAGCTGTCCCGTATTGTTAGCTGTATTGCATTGTTTGAAGCAGAGTATCCACTTATTGTTAAGGGATAAAGTGGTATGTCGATGTAGCTCATAACCCCGATGCGAAAACACTGAACAACAATGCAGCCTTTCATTTGTGCAGTGTGCAACAATGGAAGTGAATGCATAACCTTATTTTATGCCGTGTTAGTAAAACTGTGCCACCGCTCTTATGTTTCAATGAAATTTCTTCAGTGATACACGTGCGGTTGTAAGTATTCCCTGTAACAAATTTGTACTGCATGCTTAAGTTTTATTGTATTATTATTTTACGAGTTTCACAACCTGGACTTCAACATTAGAGACTTACAGGAAATGTTCAAAATCACCTCCCAGAACGTATACATGCGTCAATTCATCGTTGCAAGGATTACCGGATGCTTTGATATATCCCTGGAGAATTTCATGATCGTTTGAATAGTCCATTCTCTAAATCTACCCACTCCCGACTGATGCACACGCGACATTCGTAGCTTCCAGGTCGATGCTACATCGATCAGTGCCCTGACTCCCCGATTAAACAGTTAGACACATCTGGTACGCAGTTGCCGTCACACCGCAGCTGTGGTGGCATTCCACATAACCATGATCCAGCCCGCAGGCCATACAATGTAAATTATGTAATGGGGGCTGTAGTACAGAGTAAGTGATTGAAGAGATTTGGGCGGCTCTTTAACGTCGAGGTCTTGAGAGCCGATGAGGGTGAACCAACGTGAGTACGGAGCAGCGCCGGAATGAAGGGGCGGGGTAAACGGGAGATCCACGAGAAAACCCACTGACCAGCGGCATCGTCCGGTACAATTCCCACATGCGACAACCAGGAAGCGACTCCACCGAAAATCGAACCCGGTTCGCCTAGGTAGAAAGCAAGCAGTCTAACCACCACACTACCGCGGCCCCAGTAGTAAAAAAAAACTAAGTGTTTCCGGACCTATGTTCATATAACATTTTTTCTTCCTCTAGACGTGAGGATTGCACCCCTGAAGTATTGACAAGTATTTTTTGTAACATTCTGTATAGTATTCTCGCCGACATTAACTTTAATTTTTTTAACAACTGCTATGTGCTGGTTTCCCAATTTTTTGATAAATTAATACATTATGTAAAAATTCTATTTTATTGAATAATCTATATTCTTGCGCTGGTAATCGTTCAGAAGAAGAACAATTATGAGCGAGGAAACGAAGTTAATTCATACAGTGTATTATATTGTTGCCCTAAATGTTTATTCGAACTAAACGTAGCACTGAACAGAAGTTGCAAGATATGACAATTCCATTAGGCTCTCTCGTAGAAATGCCCAACATGTCCGTTATTAGGCTCTCTCGTAAAAATGCCCAACATGTCCGTTGTTAGGCTCTCTCGTAGAAATGCCCAACATGTCCGTTGTTAGGCTTTCTCGTAGAAATGCCCAACATGTCTGTTGTTAGGCTCTCTCGTAGAAATGCCCAACATGTCCGTTGTTAGGCTCTCTCGTAGAAATGCCCAACATGTCCGTTGTTAGGCT
>NQII01003084.1:40682-56867 GCA_002778355.1 Clitarchus hookeri | reverse complement strand
GGGGGGGGGGGGGGTACATACGTCCAGACAGACCTCCGGGTGACTAAAAAGGGCGCTGAATATAGCAGAAGCCGATAAAATAACGACAGCGACTCAAGTGCATAGACGACTGTGAAGTCTATCTCGCTGCCAGATGATAAAATGCATTTCTTATGTCCCTAATGAGAACAGTAGCGCCGCTGTGACTTAGGACTTGGGAGCCTTGCTGACGTCGGACCATTCTCCCTGGGCATCAACTGGACAAGGGTGGCACTGCTAAGGGGGGGGGGGTGCCNCTGCCAGATACCTGAGGTCGGTGCTTTGTAAGTCGTTCTGTCTTTCACTTTCACTTGGCTAGGCGGAGTCAAGTCCGTTCCTAGGCCGGCGCGACTAATCGTTTCCCAAGTGAGTTTCGCTGACAGGAATACTTGAAGGGACTGAGACCGATTTTCTGGTACAAATATTTTTTTTTTTTTTAAATAAGGATAGTCACGAAAAATTATGAAATATTTCATTTGAAACAATTAACCATGTTAATATATCCGTAGTCATGTGCGACATTAATTATATGATAACAATACAAATTCGTAAATAATTTTACATTTGGTAAAACGAACTAAACCGTTTCACCACGCTGGTTTATTTTGGCCGTGAATCGAAGTATACCTTTACGCAGAATTCACATAAAATACACATCTATCTTGTATGAGATAGGTTACGAAGATTTCATCTGCTAGAAGTCAAAGGCCATTTGCCGCAAAAGTTGGAGACTGGCTAATAACACTTGACAACTGTTCGACGCCTTCACTGCGGCAGTGCCGCTGAAACTAATTTTATCAACCATATGGAAAAAAACAAGTGTTTTATGTGACTATTTTGAGCTAAATAAAGTTTAGCTATTTTCAGGAGAAAAATTTAATGTTATGGTATTAGACTACCCCTGATTTTCCCAAATTTCTTAAAGGCAGATAGAAACGATTTTTTTTAAATGTAGCTGTTAACGAAGTAAATTTTACTACATTACACATCCAGTGTCGCGATATTAAAGATAAGTTCTTGCAAGTCTTAAGCGACATAACATCAACGGGATTATTGCACTACCGAAAAAGCGTGATCACACAGCAACATGGCGGAACACCATCTGCCAATCAGCGCCTGGTTAACTAACCCGCCAGCCGGTGGCCCAGCCAATACGATGTATCTCGCAGCTCGCGGCAGCCAATCAGACACAAAGGTACCGTTCTACAGAATGCCTTCCCCCACCCACAAGTTTCACTTCTTTATATTACTTACGCTGTGGTAACGATCGAATAGCGTCACACGGTCTGAAAGTAGAAAATTATGTTTTTAATCCATGCAAAAAAAAAAAAAAAAAAAAAACATAGCAAGGGGAGGTGAGAAAATTAAACAGATTTGTGAAAAAACCACATTACTTAAGCTTTATCCACGCTTCTCGCAGTTCAAAAGTGTGGCCGCTAATACCTCGGGCGAGTTTTATTCCTCACAGTGTTTCCGCCATGCGCCGTTAAGGCCATTATTACATTATTTTATGGGTGGCGGCACATGGCCTCTCGGCAAAGTGCAGCAGCTACCCCTTTACCTNCCTCTCGCGGTTCTGCAAACCATAAAAATCTGGCTTATTCGCGAGATGGCATTTCGAGCCGCCTGTCGTCGCCGCTTCGTTCTCGGTTTACGACAACTCGCGACTTTAGCGCCGGGACTCAGGCTTGAGTTCTCACGCGTTAAGAGCGCAGGAACGTTTTCAAACTGTGTTTGCCGAGCGGTAATAATTTACGGCGAATTCACTTTTCTAAAATGAATTTTTTTTTAGCTGGTGTTTTCTTTACTCTTTCTCAGTTAAGGATAGAATTTTCTCTTTAAAAAAAAAAAGACGCACTAGGTATCCTTCCTACTATCAAATCATATGTTAATTTTATATTAAAATCACATTATATTTCCAACGTAATAAAATAAATCTTACGTTACATTAAACTCACACATTAAATTTAATCATTTCGTTTAGTTCAAATTGTTTTGAATCATTTTATACAGTTTCCGACACAACATTTTCTGTACAGTACTAAAATAAAATGGCCCGTTAAAGAGTTAAGAAAGCATTTGCAGTATTAATGATTGATTCTTCCTAGGCAATTTTGCAAAACAAGAAAACACAATTTCGTCAAACCGAATAAAGTGGCGCTGTGGTGAGTCACTGGACTCTCATTCTGGAGAACCCGGCTTCAAACCATCGTGATCTCGGTTTTTCATAGTTTTGTGAAACCACTCGAGGCGAAAGCTGGGGGCAGTTCCTCATTACAAGGCCAAGGCCGATCCCTTATCCGTCCCTGCTTCTCTGATTGGCTTACTGAGGCCCTAGTTACCTCGCTGTCGACCAGGCGGCAAGTCCTACCTATGCACAAAGAGGCACAAAAGGGCAGAGCTGAAACTAAAATTTTCACCGGTTTCCCATAAATTGACAAGATTCAATTTCCAGTTAACATTTAATACAGCAGCAGAAATGCTCAAAGATGATTAGATTTGTAAATTTTACATCCGAATAATACTTCATGACAATACAGGACGAAACAAATCAGTGTTATTAAAATTATACTGGGTGAAAGATTAACGACGCNAATAATACTTCATGACAATACAGGACGAAACAAATCAGTGTTATTAAAATTATACTGGGTGAAAGATTAACGACGCTTCGATTGTTCCTTATGCGTTATGAAAACTGCGTATTTTGTATACTTATTTTTTGTTTTATTGACCACTCCGAGTGCTTTAGATATGAAAAGGGATCGGGTGAGTGAAGACATTTGGGCGGCCCTTAACAGCGGGGTCTTGAGAAAGAGGGTGAAGTGAGGTGAGAATGGTGCGGCGCCGGAATGAAGGGGCAGGGGAAACNAAACAGCGGGGTCTTGAGAAAGAGGGTGAAGTGAGGTGAGAATGGTGCGGCGCCGGAATGAAGGGGCAGGGGAAACGGGAGAGTCTGAGAAAACCTCCTGACCAGCGGCATCGCGGGGCACGATTCCCACTTGCGAAAATCCTGATTGGACCAGCCAGGGATTGAATCCGGTTCGCCTTGGTGGGAGGCAAGCAGTCTAACCCCTGGGAAAACCGTGGCAACCTAAAAAAGGATGATTTACTCTTTGAAGACAGGCAAACGCATTCTGGTTATGCCGTTTGTAGGCGCTAAATTTTTAAAATTCCCTGTTTTAATTTGTTGTAAAAATCTTGCGCGCAGGTACTGCGAGATTACTACAAGGCGAGGTGACGTCTCAAATGTTTCTTTTTGGTTTAATGTTTGTTCCAGCTTTTATAGCAGAATTATCTATTAAGGCATTCGATAGCTCTATAGGTCTTTCAGTAATTACTTAATTTAGTCCAGTGTCCCTGTTTGGGATATTGTTGAAATGAAACACATACATATGGAGACTTCCGGCGGAGTAGGTTTACATAAAGTTTCTCTATTTTTTAAGTATATTTTAATTGTTTTTGGTTATTTTTTTACACTTCCCGCTAAAATCACTGTCATTATTTTTATTTATTTTGCTGGTAAATATGAGTCTTTGAGATCATAAATTATGTAAAAATATGTACTGCGACTAAACAGTAAAATAAACAGCTTACTGAAATAAATCTGCATAATGGCATAATTTAATAAAAGGTAATAAATGCTAAAGGAAATTACGAAAATAAGCCAGTCTGCTGTTTTAATTGCCACCAGTGTATTTCAAGATATTTTGATGCTACACAATTTTCGATATTTTTCTATAGCTTATACGAAAAACTAGTTTCATACCCAGTGAAAGAATGGACAATTCTACAATTTAAATAATGCATCGTCATTTTAAGTACCATATAGTTTTTGAAGTGGACCATTTTCGGTGACATTTAATAGTACTTGTAACTGAACATTTAAGTTGTCCACGCATATAGAATTACAAGTAAGATAAATAAAGTGGCCGCGGTGGTGTAGTGGCTAGACTACTCGCCTCCCACCTAGGCCAACTGCGTTAGATTCCCGGTGGGCTCACTCCCGGATTTTCGCAAGTGGGAATCGTGCTGGACGATGCTGTAGGTCATCGGGTTTTCTCGGGGATCTCCCTTTTCCCCTGCCCTTGCATTTCGGCGCTGCTACATTCTCACCTCGTTTCACATCATTTCATTGGTGCTTAATAATCCGTTGTTAAGAGCCGCTCTAACCTATCAACTTTTAACTCCTCNTCGTTTCACATCATTTCATTGGTGCTTAATAATCCGTTGTTAAGAGCCGCTCTAACCTATCAACTTTTAACTCCTCCCCATTCTGAATGTACTCATTCCCTATGCTGTTCACGGCTCAGATTCAATAATGAATCACTGGAAATGTTCTTGTTTTTGGTGATTTCAATGGCATTGATGTTTCCAGAGAACGTGTTTGACCATCGTTCTTCAGTTTCCCCTTTGTCTCCCTGTGTGAAGGTGTCTTTCCATCTCATCATTCGACATTTCTTTTAAAACCTCCCCTGTGCCTGCATCTTAGTAGCGCACGATCTGTTGGNTCGTTTCACATCATTTCATTGGTGCTTAATAATCCGTTGTTAAGAGCCGCTCTAACCTATCAACTTTTAACTCCTCGCCATTCTGAATGTACTCATTCCCTATGCTGTTCACGGCTCAGATTCAATAATGAATCACTGGAAATGTTCTTGTTTTTGGTGATTTCAATGGCATTGATGTTTCCAGAGAACGTGTTTGACCATCGTTCTTCAGTTTCCCCTTTGTCTCCCTGTGTGCCTTTCCATCTCATCATTCGACATTTCTTTTAAAACCTCCCCTGTGCCTGCATCTTAGTAGCGCACGATCTGTTGGCNCTTTCCATCTCATCATTCGACATTTCTTTTAAAACCTCCCCTGTGCCTGCATCTTAGTAGCGCACGATCTGTTGGCCATTGAACGGCTTTGTATAGACAATGGTTTTCCTGTCATATGTCTTAATGGCCTCTCTCTTGCATACCTAGCTCGATATCTAGTACTTATCCATGCCTCTTGAAGACCAGAGCTATTAGCTCCATCAGTTCTTCCTTCTCTCTTTGGATATTGTTTATGGCCAGGATCATTCTGCCCTTGTATTCAGGATAGGGGGAAACTATATGACAGCCGACGAGAGTGAAGCGAGGTGAGAATGGAGCGGCGCCGGAATGCAAGGTCAGGGGAAAACGGGAGATCGTCGAGAAAACCCGCCGACCAGCTGCATCGTCCGGCGCGATTCCCGGGTGAGAATATCCGGGAGCGACCTCGCTGGGAATTGAACACTCTAGCTACTGCGGCACTGCGGCCCCTCTCTCTCGTATGTGGCACGACTCACGAGACCACCTGTCCCGGGGCCGTGTGGAGCAGGGATGCCAACCCCGGAAGTTATAAAGTAGCACAAGTCTGTGAAAATTATAGTATTCAGTACTAAATTATAGTACGTTAACGAAAATTCTTTTGGCAGCCATTTCAGATTTACTATGTGCTGTATTTATTTATAAATAACTTCAAATTTATATTTTTTAAATGTTCTGTAATTTATAAATATATTATGTTAAACTAAAGATGATATTAGAAATGCTACTTTAGTACTCAACATAATAGGTGTTTCTATTATTACTTAGATTGAAATATATTTATAAAACCTTCTTGGCCGTATACTCGTTACGTTGACGCATGGAGCACATCGAATTGTGAATAATGAGTATCATAATACTACGGCTCATTAAAATTTATAGTATTTTTGCGTACTATAATGGATGTGCTGTAGTGCATGGTATAAAGCTGTTAATTATAGTGGGAATACTGTAATTACAGTAGAGTTGACATCGGTGGTGTGGAGCGGCCAGCCAGGAAGTGACGACGTGAAGTAGCCTCGCTCGTGTGGACGACGTCTGGTCACGTGGTACAGGAAGGCAACGAAACTCAAAACGAACTGTAACACGCCCTTAGCCACACCCCATTCTCTCTGCACGGCACAATTCACCCTTATATATATGAACGTGATCGACAAGCAAGAAGCTGCTCCTCATCACGTCCGCCATGTTTCACTACAGGAAGTGCCATCCTCTAAACAGGACGATACTTCCTGTGGAACCGGGACTGGCCGCTAGGGCTGTGTGGTAACCACTATTCGATATTGTTCCGAAACTTGTTGACCATATCGGTATCGGTGCGGTATATCGCTCTCGTAGAATGCTGCATATCTATGGCGATATATCGAAAATATTGCGTGTAACGATATCGCAAACATAGCATATCGCCAACATCGCACGTCGTTGATAACGCTTATAGGTAATATCGAGATATGCGATATAATTGGTCTACATTGTTGGGTCCTATATTAGTTGCGATATTCCAAAAAATATAATTTCATGATCGATATGTATCGTCTATATCGCACAGCCCCTATTGGCCACACTACCTACTCTCCCGGGGTCCGACCCAATAAGCCTTTCAGACCTGCTTTAACTTGTGATCTCAGATGTTGTAAATATTACATTTTTTGAAACGCGCTGTACTTAGGCCGACAGTTCTTGCTTAGTTATGTCAGCCAATTGACTGTAGGGTTTGTGTTCGGCTATGAATAATTTAAAACATAGTAGCACGGTTTAAGAATCTTTTGTCATAGGTAGAGACCTGAAAAATTTGCGAGTTCAATGACGTGCATGCTAGACTCGACAGTCTTATGTACAAATATGCCGATATCAACTCCACATTGGTTGTCTGCTGTCACAGTGGAAGGCGACAGTTGGACACCGTTCCCCAGCAGGTGTCAAACACCGTGTGGACCAATGGCTAAACTTATACAAACGCACATTATTTGAATTCTAGCTTGTCCCAAAATGAATCCACGAATTTTTTCAGGTCTGTACTTGCAAGAAGTTGAAGAGGAAAGTTAGTCGTCAACACTGGTAGGTGTGGCCCCTACACGAGTATGTGACAGTTGCGTAGAGGTCGAGGATGAAGTGCCAGCGATCCATCACTGTGAGTAACGAAGAAGGGAACAACAGCAATTCTAAAATTAAGCTGTTTGGTCAGCTATTGTCAAACAACGGACCTTGTTTCCCTGCTTTCGTAGTTATTTAAAATAGATTTAGCAAGTTTAAAAGTAATAAAATTGTAGTTCTCTGATATTTGCTGCTAAAGAACAGCAGTGCATTTCTTATCTCTTGGCAGTTGTGTGTTGATGTGCTTTTCCCGGATCAAGTTGTAGTAAAAGTAAGGAAGTGAGTGCATTTTTTATCTGTAGATTGTAAGAAAACTAGATTATTATTTCCAGATCTAGGGAATATTACAAATTACTGTATTTGTAGAACATTTTGTAGCTGTCTAAAGGTATGGTGGAGTTTTGCTTTGGAGAAGTTGATATATCCATTCAACAAATGGCAACATTGTATTTTACACTTGTTTTAAAATTACTGAAGAGGCTGCATGAAACGAGGCGAATTAAAAATTTTGTGGTCGCAAGAGTAAACCAGAGGCCAAATAAAATTGATAGGAGAGCAAATAAAAGCAAAGAGTTGGTATTACGTACAGCACTGCATTATCCAGACAGGGCGAAGGTGCAGGGGTTATAAACAAGTGTGACTGATCTTCCGCTAGCCACATACAAAACAACTCTACTCTGTGGTTGTACCGTAGTTCATCTGACACGCCCCGGTCAGTTGGACATTCCACAGCTGTTCGCCCGAATCACGCTTGGTGCAGCCAGAAGAAGAATATCTTCACATCCTTCACATCCAGGCAGCAGCCAATGGAGGTGCTACTGATATATTTCTTACAGTACTATGAGTAAGGACAGCGAAATTCCACGTTTTAAAAGTTTTGTTGGTTAGAATCCACTGTTCTATGTGTTTCCGAGCCTCAGATTTATGTTTATTTGCTGCTGTTCCACCGTGTAGCCAGTTTTACCTCAGATCAGGTGGCACGGGATTCGCTGCTCGTTTCCTTGCAGGCGTGTTCCNGTGGTGTCTACTAAACTGTGATACAACTGCAAACATAGCGGAATGTACATAAGTTTCAAGTCTAGCTTGTCGTAAAGTCAATTCGCGAAGTTTTCCAATCCCTAATTATGAGGGTCAGTGCGACGGCAAATAATAGCGCGGATTTCGCAGGCCCCTGTCTGCGAGGTGCACAGAGGGGTAGACTCGTCATGTTCCAGGTGTACTGGCCAGAGCCGATGTCAAAGGGTCACAATCGCCAGAGAGAACGAGTGTAAGGGATGTGAGAAGTTTGCAAATGTTTGCACTGTGCCGCTCGCGAAGGGTAGGGAGGGCGGCGCGCAGAGTTCGGCGAGGGCGCTTTTCACGCGGGCGTCTACGTCGAGAGGACAGAAAATACAGCCGGACGCCTTCATCGTCGACGGCATGTGGACTTAGGCGTTCTTCGTGCAGACATTGTCACCCCGTGTTCTCGTGCGTCGCCGTGCAAACTGCGAGCCTGAGCTCATCACAGAGTAGGTAAGTATACAGAGGCGAAGTAGCCGCCTGTACCGCGAGCTCCAGCTGCACACGCCAGCAAAATGGCGTCACCGGCCAGACGCATGTCGGAATGGTGGTCGATAGACAGCGCCTGGGAACATACCTCGCCAACCGGCAGCGTAACCAATACGGAACATTTTGCAGCACGCGGTAGCCAATCAGACACAAGGCCCGTCCCCAGAGCCTCGTACAGCCAATCAGCGAACGGGTATGCCCACTTCAGAGGAACCGACAACCTATTTCCTCTCCGTGGGGTCATTTCGCTATCATTACTGGGACGGAGTTAAAGTGAAGTCAGGTATCTACCTGTTCGAAGTGCAGTGTAGAGAGAAACACGTAAGTGCGGCACAGCTGAAAATACTGGCAGAGAAAGACAAAGCCAAGAAACGTACACCGAAAAAGAGGCCAGTAAACTTCCCAAACTCTAACGGAAGAGTTAAACCTGCAAATAGTACTTTGAATTTACCATACAGCATGCTGCAAATATTGAAATGCTGCTGCAGACAGTTGACAACTTCTAGACACACCCGCCTCTCCTGAACAGTGTTGGCAAGCTATCACGGATGTGCGGGAGCAAATTTCATTCGTAGGTACTCTCTCACTGTGCGTATAAACTGATGTGGTACATTAGGGAACCATTGTTTAGAGTTTAAAGAAAGAGATAAAGAAAAACGCAGAAGGGGCAAAAGAACGAGGAAAGAGAAATGAAAAAGCGAAAGAATTAAAAGATAGAAAAACAGAGAAGAATGAGGAGCAGGATGCGAGGATAGTGTTAAATTATTATTGCTGGCCATGACCTATTTAGTTAAAATGAGATATTCCAAGGCAGGTGTGACGGGATTGTAAGCCTAGACGCTATGTTATGTACGTAAAATAAATTAAATTCAGTGTTAATTTTTTTTTTTTTGCCTGGCTGTGGGTTGTTAATCAAAGCCCTACATGCTGGCCGATTCCCTAGAAGTTTACATACCTATTTCCAACTAGTTTTTGTTTTGGTACCGTGTAGGTTATAATCTAGCCCAGCATGAGCAGCCTGGGTCAGGGCGTTTAAAGAGTTTTAATTCCGATTTACATGCCTTAAAGCGTAATAAAACATTTTATAAAACCGTATTCCAAATTATAAATTATACTCACTCTCGCTTTCAACTCTCTCTCTATCTCTCTCTCTCTCTCTCTCTCTCTACACACACTCTGGCAAATCCTCACAGAATTCAGACGTGCACACTCTATGAGCCTTCAGCACTTCTCTACAGCGGAAAATGCAAAGACTGATTCATTAATAAAAGCAATTTTCGCCTTTTCCAGTTCCTGAAGAAACACTAAAATTTTGCGATTTTACACCATTTCACGCACTCTGAAAATGTATTATTACTTACCAAGCAAATAATTTGTGCGCATCTAAACTAAACCATTAGACATCCCAATTTACACACAGACAGGAATATTGTCGAAACTATACGTCGCCTAATACAAATGTAATAATTACGTTAAATTAAAAAATTAACGAACACCGATGGACCGACAACAAAATTACATCTATGAATTCAAGACTAAACATTGAAACAAGATGGCTACCACAAAGGGTGACCAGCCAGTGTACATCGTCGTTCGCTCTCTTAATCGAGCTGGGAGAGCAGAGAGGACACTCTGTGACGTCAAAGGTGGGCGAGAGAGCGCACTCTCGGCCAATTGCGACATGGTATTAATTTCTTCTTTCGCAGAAAAGATGCCGGACACTGGAATTACTTACAGCGGTTTGTACATCACGCCAGAAGAGCTACCATATCTCGTATTTATCCGCGAGGATACAAATACATTTTATAGTGTTAATATTATTTATAAGCTTAACTAAAAATAATGATGTAAGCTATAATTGTAGCTGAAAACAGATTTTTATACAGTAAACGGAAGAAAATTTATCTTAGATAGAAGGTGAAAGTCACAACAATTTTATGAATACGAGTTGTATATTTATTAGGGAAATAAAAAGCGGAAGGGAATATAATTTTAGCCTATAAAGTTTAAGAACGCTGGCACACTGCTTAGAAATGGCTGTTTGTTTCTTGCTTGAAACCGATGTCGGAGTAAGAAGAAAGTGGGTGGTTGAAGGTGCAATGACCCTGGGGTTTCAGAATCACCTCTCCTTTCTCGTCCTATTAAGCAACAGAAAAGTTTTGCTAGCTAAAGGAGACAAACACACAGCCTTCGTAGATTTCAGCTAAATCATCGTTCTTCAGCAGCGCCAAAACCACATGACGTTTTAAGCTGAATATACTTATTCGGTTTATTTTATATTAAGAAATACGTTTTTTTTAGTAAGTTTTCTCCTCGCCATTATAGGAAGTAGAAGCTAAGTGTAATAAAAATAAACACAAACTCCTTTCATAGCTTCGTTCTTATGACATCTTTATTATGGACACGCATGCCACTGCGATATCTTACCTCACCGNAAACTCCTTTCATAGCTTCGTTCTTATGACATCTTTATTATGGACACGCATGCCACTGCGATATCTTACCTCACCGCTCACGCGGCGAGGACACAATTGTTAAAACAGTTCTTGAGACGATAAGAAAAGCGTATCAATTTTATGCACAGACGCTAGTCAAGGAGTTAAGGCAGCTGGTGACGAACTGTAAAGAGACATGCTCGTGGAATACATCGCATTTATTTGCTACAGGAATGGATTTCAACCCNAGCTGGTGACGAACTGTAAAGAGACATGCTCGTGGAATACATCGCATTTATTTGCTACAGGAATGGATTTCAACCCGTTATTGTAGCTTACTTCATAAAGTACGAACATAGTATATCCGTACGCACTACGAGGGTCATAACAGTATAGTTTACTTGCGAAACTCACTTTGATAACCAAGATGTTATTTATGGTCATTTTTATCCAAGTTAAGTTATCGGGAATCAAAGAAAGTAGTTACATAAATTAATTGTCTTGTATTTTTAAAACATATTAAATTCATGATATGAAGAAACTCGTTCGTGAAGTTTCTTTTTACGAATATTCGTTATGAATTTTCTGGTAGTATCTAGCGAAGTGGTCCAAAGAAAAATATGCCAAAATCTGCGGACTTGAAGTTAAAACGACTATACCAAAAATAATAAAGAAAAAATCAGGTTCCCTAATTCCTCTTACTCATAGTTTCGTAATTTGTTCAGAGATTAATTAAGTCATCTTAAAACAGCAATTGCTAAGCCTTGGCATGGGGAATGAAACAATATTATCCGCTGTATAGATAAAACGTCAAGCTTCTAGTGTGATACTAATTGTATTTAGTTAAACATACAGAGCTTTTTTTATAGATAATATTTAAGCAATATACATCTACGGACGAAATAAAAGAATTNATTTAGTTAAACATACAGAGCTTTTTTTATAGATAATATTTAAGCAATATACATCTACGGACGAAATAAAAGAATTGTAGCTTATTACGGTATGTTTGTCTCAAGACAGACATGCGGAAAAATGTTCCTTTTCAGGAGAAATTGTTTTCTTTNGTAGCTTATTACGGTATGTTTGTCTCAAGACAGACATGCGGAAAAATGTTCCTTTTCAGGAGAAATTGTTTTCTTTCTAGTTACGGCATTACGTCAAATTTCAGAAGAGAAAGGTTGGTTGAAACTGAAACTTTGGTGTTACGTCTTTGATGATGACGTGCATAAANTTTGGTGTTACGTCTTTGATGATGACGTGCATAAACGGTCTATGTTTTTTTACAATAAGAGGCCGTTTGTAAAAAAAAAATGACGAGTCAAAATTAAAATACGGGTAGTTCGAGGAAGACATTTGAAACGTCACACTTTTCACCAAAGTTTCACAAGAGGGTAATAAAAGTTATTTTAGTAAAAGTCAGTGGGCTAGGCCAGGCTCGTTAAGGGATGGAGGTCTTAACTAAATAAAAAAGTTAATCATCGCTTCCTAATTTATTAAAAATAACTACAACCAAAAATTCTCTCTCATCAATATCTAACAATAAATTGATATCACTTGCTGAATATTAATGAAATCAATCAATACAATGTACAATTATCTCAAAGGAACTAATGCATTTAAATGCTTTAAAATGAGTCCCAATAGACAGTGCATCAAAACCTATTAAATAATTTTATAAATTATATGACTATATTTGACAGTTCCAATATTTACAATAAAATCCGTATTACATGTTCATTCGGTCCCACCTCAGTTTAGTACAGGTCCCACTAGTCCGCAATGTTCTACAGAGTTCTGAGCGCTCCCATGCACAGTAGTCCTCACTCGCCGGGTTTCACGTGCTCTCGTCCATCCACACTACGAACACCTCGTCCGCCGTCGCCTCGCAGTCTCCCGCCGTCGTCCGTCCTCTTCGCCAATGTCCCTCGCCGCACTCGACCACGTCTATTACTGCACTCAGCTAGAGGTTTCTACCAAGCCTGCTTACAGTACAGCTGTGGCTTGTATTTATTGGGTCGTGGGCCATCGCCCAGAAATTTCTCTAAATGCCGCGTTGCGCCAAGGGTCCTAGTTCCCAGAATATTCTTGCGCATTCCCTACACTCGTCGGCTTCTCCAGCAGGGTGAAGGAGGAGGGGTTGTGACACCAGCAAGGTTTCGCCGTTGTCAATCATTCTCCGGCTGCCCAATGGGTGTGGCGGAAGTGGGGGGAGGGGGGGGCGTGTTACGAGGCAGCGAGTGGGTCTGTCTGAGGGANTCCCCCCCCAGAGGTGGACCACGCATAACGGGAGCTCGCTGCCGATGCGAACTACAGCGCGTAACATAATTAATTCAGTGGAATCTCTCACAGAAAATCACATGAGATAATCCAATAAAAATTGATATCAGTTACCCAACATATCAGCCAAACTAATGACATGAGTAAGAGGGAAAAACAATCCTTAGTTTAAGGGCTATGGAAAAGTCTTGTACGATAATTCCATATATATATATATATATAATATTAAGAACTGAATTTGAACTTCGTAACATATTTTGATAGGATTCTACTTATTGGATAGGTATTTATTTATAAAATATTATAAATACATATTTTTATAAAACATTTTAAGTTTAATTTTTTTGCTTGTGTTTTATTCAATACGGAAAAAAATGAACTACAAAATTAAGCTTTAATGAAGAAGAAGTCAATTAAATTTTTTAAATTTTTTTGATTGAAATGTTTTATAATTTATTGAGTCGAACAGTAACAAAATTGGAATATGATTTTTTGGTATGAAAATCTATGCTAAAACACCACAATTTTAGTTATTTGTTAAACTGTTCCATTTCTCTTATACCCCTGCTACTAGAATATTATCGAATAAAAACCACAAAATTAGTACATTAACAAAAATAATTGTTCTGAAATTTACAAAATTTTATTACGTAAAACTATTCAATAACAAAATTAAAACAAAACTCCCTTCATTATTTTAACATAATTACATTTTCTTGTATGCTTCCATTTAAACATTCAGTTAAAAATGAGTTTTTTTCCTTCAACGAATATAAATGTCAATATAGTAGAATTGTTGATAACATTCTTTTTAAATTTTGAGATATTTATTTTGGTATATTTGCCGATTTTGTGGTTTATAACACTAATTTTTAGACAAAGTTTGCAATTTTTAAAAAATCGAAAATTGTATATTAACTGTTGGTGAATATTATAGTTACCAGCATACCAGTATACCTTGTCGATAAATTTAAATCCATCAAAATATATCAAGCAGTTGATTTTCTGTTCTTGATTTTGTGTTTCAGGAACTTCCTGTAGACCTTAAGTTAAGGGCCCGAATACCTGAAGCTGTTTTCCATTTTTGAAAGGGGCCGCGGTGGTGTAGTGGTCATGCTGCTCGCCTCCCACCTAGGTGAACCGGGCTCGATTCCCGGCGGGGTCGCTTCTGGATTTTCGCATGTCGGAGTCGTGCTGGACGATGCCGCTGGTTAGCGGGCTTTCTCGGGAGTCTCCCGTTTTCCCCCGCCCTTGCTTTCCGACGTTGCTCCATTAACACCTCACCGGCTCTCAAGACCTCGATGTTACGAGCCGCCCAAATCTCTTCACTCCACACTTGAGATCGAGAAGCGCAGGTGCGCCAAGGACCACACTGCTATGCGCATCAAATGCGCTATCGCCACTAAGCACAAGGCTCTGAACCCGCGTACAGTGTTCTCGTGTTGAGTGTACCTACGGGACTTCAAGCGGAGACCCTATCATTTTTTTTTCCACGGAAAGTCTATGGCAAGATGCGATGAATGTGNTACCTACGGGACTTCAAGCGGAGACCCTATCATTTTTTTTTCCACGGAAAGTCTATGGCAAGATGCGATGAATGTGTCTTTCAGTCTGAGTGACAGCGTGTTGTAAACCCCGTTTTCAGCTAAGCTGGAATGCCCTGAAATGGCTTTTGTTATGTGCGTGACGTTTTCGTAGAAAAAAAAAACTTACATTTCAAACACCGTGTAAAGCAGTTCCAGCGCCAGGCAGACAGTTTTCAGAGAAGCATAGGACGTTGCAAGCGTAGAATGGCAAAGTGCTGTATTTTTTTTAATACTTCAGCATACAGCAGAAGGANTACCTACGGGACTTCAAGCGGAGACCCTATCATTTTTTTTTCCACGGAAAGTCTATGGCAAGATGCGATGAATGTGCCTTTCAGTATTCTTGTATATTCTGAGTGACAGCGTGTTGAAAACCCCGTTTTAAGCTAAGCTGGAATGCCCTGAAATGGCTTTTGTTATGTGCGTGACGTTTTCGTAGAAAAAAAAAACTTACATTTCAAACACCGTGTAAAGCCAGGCAGACAGTTTTCAGAGAAGCATAGGACGTTGCAANCTCGTGGCGGGCCCGTGCAACCATACAGAGCGAGGTGGGTAGGGGGGAGGGGGGGCGCCCGTACACGAGAGGCGATGACGACGTTCGCGAACGAGCGGGGAAGAGATCGCGGTACACAAGCGATGTCGGCAAACTTCGACTCCCGAGTTGAGCTGAGGTGCGATGTCTGTGCGTCTCTTAACAACGAGATCTTGAGAGCCGACGAGGGTGAAATGAGGTGAGAATGTAGCAGTGCCGGAATGCAAGGGAGCGGGAAAAGGGAGATCCCCGAGAAAACCCAGTCGACTGGTGGTATCGCCCGGGCACGATTCCCACTTGCGGAAATCCAGGAGTGACCCGGCCAGGGATTCAACCCGGAACCGTCTTGGTGGGAGGCGAGCAGTCTAACCGCTCGGCCACCGCGGCCCCTCTGGGCTCCTGAATTCACGATTACTGAGCACCGGCGGCAAAGTGTCCAAGTTTGAAGCTTGTCTACGGGGCAGTGCAGCAGCTGAAGTAATCCTTCTCCTCCAGTATCTACTTCCTATTTTACTGCTAATGATAACTCACGCAATTACTCAACATTTACATTTAAAAAGGAAACTTAGATCACTGTAACACTAATTTTGAGAGAAAGAAAGCAATTCGCCCATACATCGCAAAAACACGCCAGCTATCAATATGAAGCGGAGATATATGTGCGTGACGCCCGATTTTCTAATAAAACCACCAATACCGACACAGAAAACCCGAGACTTGTGATTGGGCTAGCAGCCGTGACAAGTAGTGGTGGACAGCAAGCTTCCAGTTCTCAAGTCTTTAAAAACATAAATTTCACAATTTTCCCCAATATTGTCTACAGTGGATCATTTCATAATTTGGCACAATGTTTT
>NQII01003084.1:0-40552 GCA_002778355.1 Clitarchus hookeri | reverse complement strand
CATGGCGCGAATTGTTTGTGGGTACCTAAAAATGCTCAATCGTTTCATAAACCCATGACTGGTGAACTATCTGCATCTTATAGCTTTCCTGCGCATCAGAGACTGCACCATCAAGACGCTGTATCATTCCTTATAAAGAAATTATTCTTTTTAGTTTCATACCAGAAGAGTCGCGGTCATCACTGAAGATGTTTAATTATAGAACCATTACCTTTCATGCTTCTGTGCACATTTAAGTACCTGATTCTGATACCGTAGGTGTTACCTGGTTGACATTAAAATGTGGAAATGAATTTATATATAAAATTTTGTATTAAGTTGATTGTTCATATATTATATCCACAATTATGAGTAAGGCAGTTAGCTAAGCATCTATTGACGCATTTTCTCAGTAAATCCTCCTGAGTTTGAATTAGGAAGAAATAAATAAAACATACAATATGGTAGGTGAAACGGGATTGTTAACCGTGTGCCCTGATTTTACACAGTGGATGCACGCCTTCTTATGATGTTGGAGGACATGTCGAACTCCTTTTGTAATCCACCATGCCATGCTCTTGTAGGGTCGGTGCAAGTGCCTCGCTGATAACCTATCCATGCTCTTTTAGGGTCGGTGGAAGTGCCTCGCTGATCACCTATCCACCCATCCATCTATTTTGTATAAGTTTCATTAGTTTATACGTTGCTATTTCACTTGATACGCGTTGTTTAACAGCCATTTTTACATGTTATTGGGCGGCCATTTTTACACGCTGTTTAACTGATAAATCAGTCAAAAAAACAAATCACTGAAAAACAGTGAAAAAAAAAAATGACTGGCGAATTAGTGGAAAATGTAACTGATTCAATAAGTGAAGGAAAACTGGCATTTTCTCATTGATTCATCAGTTAAATTCACTGAAGTGTCTGTTGAATTAGTCAGATACTGTTAACTGTTTGAAACAGTGAAATTATCACTGATTCATATTTAGAGTGAGGTATTTTGAAGCCATACAACCTCCAAACCACACATTACTTTTCGTAAAATATCATATTCCTAGATCAGTATCACACACTTCGCTTCGTATATGTTTTTTTTTNACCACACATTACTTTTCGTAAAATATCATATTCCTAGATCAGTATCACACACTTCGCTTCGTATATGTTTTTTTTTTAAACATCCTCTGTACAGCTAACTGCAAGGATTCTTTTCTTCAAAGTCTGACTTCAAGTTACGCAGGTTGGGCTTAACGTCTCGTCGACAGCGAGGTCATTAGAGACGGAGCAAGTTGCTCANACCACACATTACTTTTCGTAAAATATCATATTCCTAGATCAGTATCACACACTTCGCTTCGTATATGTTTTTTTTTAAACATCCTCTGTACAGCTAACTGCAAGGATTCTTTTCTTCAAAGCCTGACTTCAAGTTACGCAGGTTGGGCTTAACGTCTCGTCGACAGCGAGGTCATTAGAGACGGAGCAAGTTGCTCANCCTGACTTCAAGTTACGCAGGTTGGGCTTAACGTCTCGTCGACAGCGAGGTCATTAGAGACGGAGCAAGTTGCTCAGAGAAGGAGGAGTGGGGAAGGAATGGGCCATCTCCTGTACTAAGACACCATCCTTAATATTCGCTTGAAGTGATTTCTGACGAATATGGCAAACCGACATCATTATGGCCGGAGCGGGGATCGAACCCAGATCCACGGCGCCACCTCGCTCGGTAGATTGACTTTGTAAACCCTCCATCAACCGTGAGCCATCTGAACATACGTGCAGGGAAACGAACCAGGTATCAAGCTGGCAATAGCAAAGGAAATGGAACATGAACTAGACAAGATTCATGACTACAGGGTGAGGGGGATCGAAAATATGTCCGGAGGACCTGCTCTCCGCTGGATGTTGACACAGAGGGATTGAATCGAAAGTAGGACTGCCTGGATGTAGATGTAATGGAATCAAATCTAAGAGTTGGAAATCTACGTGGTCCCGATAGCAAGCCAAAGACCAGGAGGAAGAAATGGGAAATCAACAGTAAAAGGAAACTCCTATACCCCTGAATTACCTAGAAAGGGCTCAGGTGCGGGGGTGATAAGAAAATGTGTCCCGTCTTTAGTCGGCCACATAAAAAACATGTACATACGTGCAACATATGGCATATATATTTATGTTTCAATTGTCCTTCACGTGGTCAACAGTTATTTTCTTTCGCGTGTATATTAACACGTCAGCTACAGCGCAGGGATAGGGCAGCTGCTTCTTCGCAGCCGTCAAAGCAAAGCCTATGATCACTTTTAACTTAATAACAGCGGAGGTCGACTACATACTGTTTTTTTTTTGCTAGCCACCGCTGCACGCTGCTATCCATCCGCGGCCCCGGTGTCCATTTATCATTAAATTCGAGATGACAGTTTCATCAGCAGGGACCAACACAAATTGTTCCCCGATCACACCTCGTTGGCAACAACGCGCTGCCCAGCCGCTTGTTTTGTGCGAGTAATCACTAACAGAATAACGGAACAAAAAACAAAAAAAAGAAGCAAACTCGCCTGCCAATATCCCGATACGCGTCATTCATTATCATCGTCCGCGCGCGACCTGAAGTGCGATATTTTACTGCGCGAGCGATCCGCCGTGGAGTATTAGGTATTTACAGACGTCACGAGCACCAGACCGAAACGACCAGCACCGCTCATAACCTGTATGACAAATATAAGACACCGCCTATTTGAGGGGGCCGCGGTTGTGTATTAGCTAGACTATTCGCCTCCCGCCAAGGCGAACCGCGTTACGTTCCCGGCGGGGTCGCCCCCCCCCCCGGATTTTACCACGTGGGAAACGTGCCGAACGATGCCGCTGGTCGGCGGGTTTTCTCAGGGATCTCCCGTTTCCCCTGACCCTGCATTCCGGCGCTGCTCCTTACTCACGTCGCTTTGCCCTCATCCGGCTTTCAAGACCTCGATGTTAAAAGCCACCAAAATCTCTTCACTAATTCACTCACTCCTATTAGAGCATAAATTCCTGAACCTCAAAACCACTACGATCTTCATTTTTATATTTATTCCACTTGGAATGAAATAAATGATTATGGAAAATAATATATCAGCAAATTAGTAAACTGGAACTAAGGCAGAGAAGCGCCTAAGGCAGAGAAGTGCAGGAGCAATAAGGGCTACACTGTTGAGCTCATCATGTGCACCATCGCCACTATGTGCAAGGCTCTGGACTGGAGTTCTGTGTTCTCGTGCTGCAACTACCTATTGGATTTTAAACTGTGTCCGTATCATTTTGTTACTGGAAAGTGTGTAGCAAGTTTCAATGCAGGGACCTTGAGTATTTTTGTATGTTTCAGAGGGGTAGATTTTGAGATAGAGCACTTAGAAAAAATCCGTTCTTTGCTATATTTCAGTGCTCTGAAACTGTGGTTTTAGCCTATTTTCCGAAGGAAAACAAGGCTTATGAGATCACTTTCCTGTCTGTGTGTGTATGTGTGTGTGTATCCTCCCGTTTAAATTTTGTAACGCGTTAATCGAATTTCACCAAACTCGGTATAAATATAGGTATAGTACTTAGTAAGGACACCTTACTTACTTTTATAGTTTTTGACTACGTCGGCACTTACTTTCAAAATGGCCATTAAAATTTGCGGTGATATGTCATACATCGGAAACCATTCAACCAATTTAAACCAAATTTTGTTTGCAGACAGAGCATCATGTAAGCATTAAATTTTTAGGTGGGTATGGTTGTTGGTCCGCCATTTTGAAAATAGCTACAAATAAAGAAATGCAATTCTTCATTATACCTCGAAAACAATTCAAACAATTCTCACCCAATTTGGCAGGTAAATAATACTATGTTAGTCCAAGTAAACGAAAGTTACAAAAATTGAGTAGGTATTTACTTTCAAAATGGCGGCCATCCAATTTTTAGGTTTATTTGGTATATCTGCCATACAACTTAAACGATTTCCACCAAATCTTGTATACTGAAAATATCTGTTAGGAGCATTATTTTTTCCCAACACATAAACACTTTTATCGGCCATTTTGGAAGATAGCGACATAATAATAAATAAAGTTATGTCATAACTTGGTAAAAATTTACAGATTCCTACAAAATTTGGCAAACAAATAGTACTGATGCAGATTATGTTCAGTTATATGTTTTAAGAATGCTAGAAACTTATTTTCAAAATGGTTGCCATATAGCCATTTAAGCTTAGAATGCTATATCGTCGAAATTATGTAATCAATTCCAGCATAACTCTGTATTTTGGCAGAAGATAATATGACTATCAACTGTATCTTCATGGAGCATCTTTTGTCAACCATTTTGTAGGATAGCGCCATGCGAATAAAAAAAGGTTTTTATCGTATCTCAGGAAACAATTGACAGATTCCTCCCAAATTTCCCAAACAAGTAGTACTGAGCATATGATGTTAAATTGTATGTTTTAAGTAGACCAGGCAGTTATTTTCAAAATGGTGGCTATATTAATATTTTAGCTCCGTATATTTTTTCAACAAAACTAATTCCAACTTAAGTTTGTATGCTGACAGTGCGTATTACAAACATCAAACTTGTCTATGCTGAGCCTAATTTCTCTGCCATTTTGTATGATAGCCCCACTAATATAAAATTAAATTTTTATCTAATTTATTGGAAAACAATCTATTCATTCTTACAAAAATTGGCGAAGATGTTGCACTGTGGTAGGCCATATTAATATATGTAGTTTTTAAGTATGACACACTTACTTTAAGAATGGCAGCTTTACAATTGTTATAGTTTTGTGTGCCATTTCTACGAACTTATGTAATCTATTATAACTTAACTTTGAATATTGGCAGTACACAATAATTTAATGTGTTACTACATTACTTGTTTGTCCTCCATTTATGAAGATCGCCATACGAATGTTATTGAGGTTTTATGCAACATCTNTGTTACTACATTACTTGTTTGTCCTCCATTTATGAAGATCGCCATACGAATGTTATTGAGGTTTTATGCAACATCTCGAGGACTAATCAACCGATTCCCACAAAATGTTACACTGGAAAATTAAAGCTAATTTGTACCAACTTGTGCACACTTTAAATGCTACAAGTCAATGTAAACTTTCATGATTTAAATGGGTCAGAAAACGATGTTCAAAATGGCGGCGTCATAAATTTTATTTAGGCAAGTTTGCTACATATATTAAACAATTTAACCAAATTCAAACAAATTTTGTATGTAGACATTATACATCAAAATCATCGTATTTAGAGCCTCTTTTTTTGGAAATTTTATGCGATATCATTAAACAAGAAAATAATGTTTTTTATGGAATATCTCAGGGACCAAACAATCTATTTCCACCAAATTTTTCACACAAGTAGCGCCACGGTAGGCTATGTAAAATTACTTTTTTTTAAGAGGCCCAGTCACTTATTTTTAAAATGATGCCCCTCTAAATATTTTAGGTCAGTAAACCCTTCAATTAGAAACATTAGACTGATTAGATCCGAAGTTTGTGCTCTGAATCCGACCTTCATAATGCAGTCCATTGCAGCTAAGGATATTGTAAAAGGTTTTCTATTTTCAAGTCCCGGGTAAGGCACATGTGTATTTGTAATTGTTTCACTAATGTTGCATACGTTTCTGGTTTCATTTCTAATGTTATTGCTTTCAAAGAGAAGTCAAGTCCTACCTACCAACTCAGCTTTTAACAACATATTTAAAAGTTAATTGCACCCATGTTGAGTAAAGTAGGCTTATTGGTTATATGAGTAACTTCTTGTTATTTTGTGTGACGTCATGCAAGCACTCAAAAGGCCTCGTATAAAGTATGATTTATTTTGGTTTATTAGCACAAATGTTATGTTGAATGTATTTTTTCTAATATTTAACATTAAATTTTACAATTTACAGAAAAAAATGATGACTGAANAAATGTTATGTTGAATGTATTTTTTCTAATATTTAACATTAAATTTTACAATTTACAGAAAAAAATGATGACTGAATATATATTAGATTAAATTTCTTAGTGAGGCAGTATTTTCTAAAAAAAAAAAAGGTTTTGAATATTTTCTTTTGTTTGAAACACTCTTTTTTTAAATTTATGCATTGAGAAGTAATTTCTTTACCACTGATTGCCCATTAAAAATGCACGACTGCATTCTCGGTAGGCAGAGCCGTTCAGGATCCCGCCGACCTGAAGTTTTGTTGCGCGTTCGAGGCCGAGAAGCGCGGCAGCGATAAGGGCGACACTGCCACGCGCATCAAGTGTGCCATCGCCGCTAAGCGCAAGGCTCTCAACTGGCGTGCAGTGTTCTCGTCGTACTGCGTGTACCTATGGGACTTTCAGCGGCGACCCTATTATGTTATTGATGGAAAGTCTGTAGGTAGGATCGATGCAGGGCTCTTGAGTAGTTTTGTATGTACACTGAAGAGCCAAAAAAACTGGTACACCTNTCTGTAGGTAGGATCGATGCAGGGCTCTTGAGTAGTTTTGTATGTACACTGAAGAGCCAAAAAAACTGGTACACCTGCCTAATATCGTGTTTTCTGCCCCCGCGAGCACGCAGAAGTGCCGCAAGACGACGTGGCATGGACTCGACTAATGTCTGAAGGTATGCAGGAGGCAATGAAATCTGCGCCAATTTGAGAAAGGGTTGCACGTCTGTCACGTTTAATGATTCTCGACATTCATCGTTTGTCTCGTTCTTTCACGATCTTTTTCCGGCCGCAGCGATGCCGAAGATGTGATGTTTTACGGTATTCCCGATATTCACAGTACACTCGTGAATTGGTCGTACGCGAACATCCAAATGTTATCGCTACCTCGGATATGCTGTGTCCCTTCTCTCGTGCGCNACTCGTGAATTGGTCGTACGCGAACATCCAAATGTTATCGCTACCTCGGATATGCTGTGTCCCTTCTCTCGTGCGCCGACTATAACACCACGTTAAAACTCACTTAAATCTTAATAACATGCCATTGTAGCAGCAGTAACCGATCTAGCAACTTTGCCAGACGCTTGTTGTCTTATATAGGCGCTGCCGACCGCATCGCGTTACTCTGATTGGCTCCATACCTCTGTTATTTTCGTACGCACGCCTATACCAGTATTTTTGGATCTCCAGTGTATTTGACGTGTATATTTTGAGAAACAGGGCTTTGAAACAACAGTCTGTAGCCGTTTTGGAGTACTCTGAAATGGTGTTTCTAACGTGCGTGACGCCTTGAAAGAACTCAACAGCCCTCGTCTGAAATGTGTGTTATTTTCTCAGAACAGCACATTGGACGCATGTTCAATACTTTCTCGGGAAAACGTGTATTTCAAAACTTTGCAACACAGTTAAAGCACAAACTAGGCGGGATACTTACGTCGCTGTATGCAAACAAGTCATGCGTTACTAACACGCGTTATTACGAGCTCTTCAGGCACATTAACCCGAAGAGGAGTGGTGGGGATGAGAAGACGCACAGTGAGGAATTACCCTAGCATTCGCGTAACGTGGAGACACAGAGTAAGTAAATATACAGATGTGAATTCATTACTAAGTCGGGGGAATGGATTTTTTTTTAAACGCTGCGATATTTTAATTTTACTTAAGCACTTACAAAACAGCAAAGACAGAAATTCTGAACGTCAGTGGTTTATAGATTTTTACTACAAATTCGAGAGTTTTTTTTTTTTAAATAAGAGTTGAAAGGGACGTCAGTTTGAACGCTATTGTTTTCTCCAGGGACCGAGAATAGTCTGGGAGGGCCTGTAATTTATTGCCAGAAAATGATCGTTACAGAGAAAACAGAGAGTCGAACGATGAATAATAAATGCGGGTGCTATTGTCGGCGTATAGATGTGCTTTGAATAGAACTAGGTCGGTTAATACAATTTACAATCTGTCATGATTGCTATATACGGAGAATGCTAATGTGATTTAGACACACGCATATAATTCATAAAGCAAGTTCATGCTATTACAGGTCAGATAATATATGCTATCAGAAAATGTTATGTAGAGGGTAGACGGAATAAAAAGTATTTCGTTTATATTTTTTACACGATAAAGTATTCGTATGAAGTTTCAAAGAAACCTTTTACTGTAAAACACCTTTGATAATGTATAATTTTCTACCAAAATTAAATTATACGGAAAAACTAAAATAGTTAATTTTCACAACAGCAAAAACCACGGGTCTGTTTTTTTTCTTTTTGTGAACAAGTGGTACAAGAAAATGGAGTTTAACGTTTAAGTTTCAGTGAAATTTGACAATGATAAACTCTAACAAAACCGTTTTACTTCAGTTAGGAAGGTATTTTAAGCGTCTCTGGGACTGAAACACCTGTATGAAAGAGTTGGGTTCGGCGATTACACTAGACGTAACTGTGTTATGGCAAAAACATCAAGTTGCCTCACTTTAACTCCTAACTAGTTTATCCCGCCGCTTGTTATTGTTTCCCCCTTTGTTATGGCCACGTTCAACAGGTGCGGAGAATGTTTTCGCTGCTTTTTTTCCCTCTATCGATTTTTGCGACAGTAAACTGTAATTTTAACGCCGAGAAAGTTTCAATAGAGTACTGTATTGTTGTTTATTTGATTTTGAACCGTACATTAGCGAAATAGGATGGAAATTAACATGATTGTTTTATTATTTGTACCCACGTATTGTACAGGCCGAGTATAAAAGAATACCCCAACTTTGAAGGTCTATAATAACAAAACCAAACAGCCTACAACCTTGATTGACCAATAAAATGAACCGTGAAACCATGAAGTTTGTTTACCATACATTCATAAATGTTTAATGTGACCACCACGAGCGGCCCGAACGACATCTACGCGATAATCAAACTCGTTCCACGCTCTTGTCAGCATGTCCGGTGTTACGATTTGAATGGCGTCTGTAATTCTCGTTTTGAGGTCGTCAATGTTAGCCGGCAATGGTGGACGAAAAACTTGATCCTTTATGTACCCCCATAGAAAAAAATCGCACGGGGTAAGATCCGGGCTTCTTGGGGGCCAGTGATGAAGAGCCTGGTCACCAGCTGCTCCTCGACCAATCCAGCGTTGCGGCAACGTCTCGTTCAGGTATCCGCGAACAGCTAGGTGCCAATGGGGTGGCGCACCATAAAGGAAACATCAGACCTTCCCCTTAACATTGACGTGTTGAATGCGAGCTCGCTACCCCCTCACCACCTCAAACCGAGAGTTACGAACGCCATACAAACCGTAAAACCGGACATGCTAACAAGAGCGTGGAACGAGTTTGATTATCGCACAGATGTCGTTCGGGCCGCTCAATGTATAGGAAACACATTTCACTGTTCCGTGGTTAATTTGATTGGTAAATAAAGGCTGTAGGTTGTTTGGTTTTGATAATATAGACCTTCAAAGTTGGGGTATTCTTTTATACTCACCCTGTATTAGCGATGAAAAAACGAACAAGGAAAAGACAAAGTAGCCTGTCTATTGCAGTTGAGACTTTCCACACCAATGATAAACGGGCATTAATAATTTCGCATAAAGCAACGATAACGAAATGAAACAGAGTAGTACATTTGTTATTGTACTGTGGAGGTTAACTACATACCTAAAAAAGCCGTATAACCGTGATACATTTGAAGGCGGCCATGTTTAAGTCTGAGTCTACAGTACTAAATGTGCTACGTTCTACAAAACCGGTTAGAACTAAAACTTGTAAGGTAAGTTTGATATAAAAAATTAGTTAAGACCATTGCTTTACAAATGCAGGACTGATCATCGCTTTTCTGTAGAGCAGTACTAGCAGAAATAATGATAATAAATTTGATATGTGACATCTTTGCCAATATTTTAGTTTTGTAGTAAACATATTTTCTACATTTATCAAACCCCACTTACGAGGTTTTTTTAGGTAAGTGATTACAAAATATGTTTTGTTACTATAGCAGCACGCATTGAGACAGTAAGCACGACCAGAATTGGGTAGCATCCATTACTAGAGCTGAATGTGAAATCTCGCAAGCCTGGCCTGTTAATATAAACTGAAAATCTCGTGATTTACATTTGGATAAAGCATTAGTGGCTATTATATATAAACTATGTATTGTACATAGCTGTTAGATCGTCGAACATAACCACGCATTTGAGCAAAAAATAAATGTTGAAATATTTGTCATTACTTATTATTGTGTGACTTATATTCAAATACACTTAAAATGACTTGGTGATTGCCACAAAATTACGACATTCCAAAATGTAAACGCGGTATTAAGTGATACGCGGAGTGCGGCAGTGTTGTTAACAAAAAGGGCCTGTAAGAAAGGCACTTGCTCGCTCTCAAAATGCTTGCGTGTAGAGATATGCTGAAGGCGCCAGTTGAATGTTTTTGCTTGCGTGAAGTACAGAGTGCACGTTGTTATAATGTGATTAGGCCTTAGCTGAGCGGCCTGCCTGATCACACCTTCAAACAGGGCACGAGCGTGATTGCAACAACACCTTGTGAAAGCCAATTGCATAAATCCCCTCCACCGGCCAGTAAACGGGGCCGAAAATATTAAACAACGCGCCCGATATAGGCCAGCGTAACACCGGGAGTGGCGTCTTTTGTCGTCGACCCGACCAGAGAGAAGACCACTGAAGATGGGTGTGTCCGGCCGTCGTTAACCGCCTACTACAATCAGCCTCCGGCAACATGAACAAGGTGGGGACTTTCCAATTAGACTGGCGTGAGGTAATACATCTTAATATAATTAATAAGCATCTTGGTATTCAATTTAAGCTCCCCCGGTTAATATTCACGTAAATAGTTATTGTATAATCTTTATATGGAATAAACTCCATCTTATACTGCTGTGCTCTACCTAATCATGACTCATTATTGAGCTACGCCCTTAACCCCTTTTAGGTATGAATTGACTTAAAAGTCACATTCGTAACAACGTCCAATCCTTTTGCGATATCCGTGCTCTTATGTACTTTGCAGCAAACGAAATGCGAAATAATCGGAACCTCACGGAGCCCACTGAGGTCCCGGGAACAACTGACACAAACACACGAGCTAAAAGAATGTAAATCAATACGATAAGCTGCAATTGCGCGTAACGCTAAGCACTTCCCTGAACACAGTATAAGTGACAATAAGAGTTTAACTTGGTTTGTTACTATTGCTGTGTGTCAAAAGCCCCGAATGTTCTACTACCTTGTTATGCTATAAAGTTAGAAACTTGTTTGTGAAACTAGAAACTGACTTTATTCCCTAGACAGTTATTTTCTTCTGCTTGTTTCTAAATGAGCGCAATCTCGAAAATGTTGGAATAGTGACGATAACAGTAAAAACTTAAATGAATCTAATTTTATATCTAGGAAACCTCTCAGTTCTACAAGCAATACTTATTTTTCACAAAGAGAAGCTACCAACTATTCGCACGCTTATTTCTCCGGTACTAAATACAGCGACGTAAACAAAGGAACATGTTCAGTGCTGCAGGAAAGCCACTGCGCTTGCGCTGTGTAGTGCACGTGTTTATAGCTGTATAATCTATTCTCGGTTTCTTCACACTTTTTGAAACAAACCTTTCACGTAAAATCACTCCATGTATGTAAGTGTTTGATTGTGTACTAAATGTCAGTCATCACAAGCACTTTATACTTCCGACTGGGTGATTTTAACTGTCACGTGTCTTGTGTGTCTGCCAGGAAACCACGGACGTTCAGTATGGTAGAGACTTTACTGTGATTGTCCCAGTGCGGTAAGAAATGCCTTCTCACGTAGACACGTGGACAATAACCACAGCAATTCTCAGTGTGCACCGACGGCACTGAAGTATAGCGCGCGTGTAAATATTTCTGGGGATTCGGATGTACACAATAAAACATTTATGTCGGTTTCACAATTCATTCTTTTGGAGACTAGTAGCCAAATATTTCCTTGTACCACTCACAAGTCAAATACTGCGTCTTTACAAGACACTGTTTTATGAAATAAACAAGACCGTTTACGTATCTCCATGTTAATAACAAAATTTTAAGTTTACAATGCTTGCTTGTAATATTTCAAAGTTTACACATTCCACAGTAACGTGTTCTAAAATTTTCTCCAATTATAGGGTGTTTATTAGGCCCTGGAAAAAAAATTCCATAATAAATCCGGTATGTTTCTTTTATTCATGATGTGTATCACATAGGTTAACAGTCTTGCATTGTACAATATATTTGTTTTTTAAAGAAAAAAAACGTAAAATAGATTAAAAAATGGACTCACCTATGGTACTTTGTGAAAACAATCCAGCCAGATATGCATGTGCTGATCAGTTTGCTTTCAATTTTATAAAATATGCAACAATGAATCTTATTCACTTGGGGTTGAGTACAGAAAATATTTAAATTGTTTTGATAACAACGTGCAAACGCAGTAAATACGCATTTATTCTGTGTGTGTGATCTTTCCAAATTCTCTTGATCGACAGGAAAAAAAAAATCTCTGATACCTCCAGGTTTTCCCTAATTTCCAGGTAAAAAATTTAATTCCCCAATATTCCCAGGTTTTTCAGAATTTCCAGGATAAAAATTAGATTTCCTGATATTACCAGGATTAAAATTAATTACCTGACATTTCTAGGTTTTCCAGAATTTCTAGGGTAAGTAGACACCTGAATTTGCTTGTAGTGTTGCAGACACTATCTTGGCAACTACAGTAGTTCCTTAACAACTGTTTGCAAACATACAAAGAACTGCACAGTGTAGCGAGCGACCTCGCTTCACAGACGCCCTATAGCCACGTGTCTTGCTCCGAGACGTCGAGACTGTTCCCAGCAGGTGAGTGTATCACGGAAGAATTGCGACAGAGTGAGAGCGGTTCTTCAGCACTCACAGTCACCATTCCTAACAACCCCCCTCCCCCCGGACTTTCTCGCGAGAATGAGGAGTGATACGGCCGACTTCGCACGCGGATCGAATGGATATTCACCTCCACGACTTCAAGATGCGAGCCTCGGCGGAATATGTGTTCTTTCAGATTTCTTAGAGTTATTAGCTAGTACGTGCATCATTCGCGCAGCCAGTGAAGTACGTGATTGGTGTTCAAGAGACTTTAGGAAATCCACTCGGAAACCAGACCTGTAGAAATGCACACAAATCGCATTATCGACAGGGACGGAACTGACTCCGTTGGGCAATGATCCTATTTGTGTACGGCTCTTGTCATATATTTCTTTCCTCTGCAACGTCTCCTACAGTTGATGCAGACACTAGACAAAATTGATCTCACGTAGTTTGCGATTTTTTAAACTAAATTAATGATCAAACCTCTTGCATCAAGAGCGCGTTCCACCCTCAGAAACCACTTTCATTCGTAATATGTTTTTATCTAATTTCCAATAAAGAATCGCCTCAAGTATTTTGTACCATTTGGTCGAATACAACCTGTATTTCTCAGCCTGAAGAAGTATAATGAAATAGTACGCCAGCAGTGACAAAACATAGGCGCCTTTCAGGTTATATACTTCTACCTGCCATCAACCTGCCTGCTGAGATATTCGTCAGCAAAAATTGCGAGGAATTCGTAAAACCCTTTTCCAATAAGTGTCGCTGAAAGATAGAATGCCCAAGACGCCGCAGGGATATTGCACTTGTACGCAATGCATTCTCCTTTTGTCGTCGTTTCGCCCACGGTAGCACAGAGAAACTGAGGCGAACCCAGTAGTCAGTCTTGGGAGGGGAGGGGGAGGGAAGGAATTTTGAATTCATTATTAAAATCTCCATTATGTTGACATTATTATGTTTTTACTCAATTTCAAAAGGTTAATAATTACAGGCCTGAAAAATTCGCGAGTTCAATGACCTGCATGCTAGACTCGACAGTCTTTGTGCAAATAAGCCGATATCAACTCCACATTGGTTGTCTGCTGTCACAGTGGAAGGCAACAATTGGACACCGTTCCCCAGCAGGTGTCAAACACCGCGTGGACCAATGGCTAAACATATATAAACGCACGTGTTTTGAATTCTAGTTTGTCCCAAAATGAATCCGCGAATTTTTCAGGCCTCTATTAATAATGCATCATTACTATGTTTATTAACATGCATAATTATATGTGAATAATTTTCAACCCTCCGTTGTCTGTTACCTTGTCAAACGTTCGCCTTCAAGAGTTACACCAAGGAAAGAGTTTTTTTTGTAAATTAATGAACACATTATATGACATTAAAACCTATTAACACCCAAGGGTTACACAAATTTGTTCGGATAACATGGCGCCCACTATTTTCCAGGGAAACCGTTCGCACATTCTCAGATCTCGTGTCAAGACAACATTATTCACGGAACTGTTCTTTTATCCCAAATTGGATTTATTATTTTTAGGGTCGCTGACTTTACGCGAAAAAATCCGAGCACACAGTAGACTTCAATACTGTATACACACCTCGGCTGCTGTCTTACCTCCATTGCTTGCTGCTGTCGTTTCTGCATGTGACCCAGCCACTCAGGATTCCGTAATTCCGACACTGAAACTTCGTGATTCGTGCGCCAACAGTTAACACTGACCAGAACAGGTTTCAGCCAATCAAAAACGCTGGATGACCTCACAGTACATTGAATTGTATCCTGTCTCGAAATATATTCGCGAAATATCACTGCCCCTAATTATTTTGAATTAAAACCATTGGAAATATCGATTTTCAAGGACATCTACCTCCCTTACGCATTACTGTAGAACACACTACGTGCGTCGTATGTTTCCTATCTCATTATGTAGGGGCCGCGGTGGCTGAGCGGTTAGCCTGCTCGCCTCCCACCAAGGCCAACCGGGTTCAATCCCCGGCAGGGTCACTCCCGGATTTTCACATGTGAGAATCGTGCCGGACTATGCCGCTGGTCGGCGGGTTTTCTCGGGGATCTCCCGCTTCCCCGCCCTTTCATCACCTCAATCACCCTCATGGGCCTTCAAGACCTGGCTGTTAAGAGCCACCCAAATCTCTTCACTCACTCACAGCGTTCGTAACCGTAGTCCAGGATCATCCTGTCAAAGTGTATATAATTTCGAACGTTTTATTTCTTTACTGCGGTTGAAAAAAAAATACAATGATTTAACATTTCCTTTTGTTTTGCATTTCAAATTCCGTTTTTTGGACACGTTTTTCAGTTAATACTGGAGGTAGATAGTGCAAGCGTAAGAAACGTAAACAAAACACAGTATTTTGTTTGGGCTTGGTAAGTGCTGCCACACTTAGGTGTTGAGAAATTCCCTATAAAATACCTGGAGTTCCGGTAAAGGAGCAAAGTATCTTTCTAGGATCAGCTTTAATATTCTTATAATTATTTACATGAATAAATCGCATACAACATCTGGTACAAGGTTAAGCTCCCCTCCTACCCCCTCCCTCGCGGAGAAGCGAGGCTGAGAAGAGCAGAGCTGGCGGCAAGCCCAGCCACCGCAGAGTTGTTGGACGTGCGTGCGTCTCCACATTTGCATAATTTCAAAGCGGACGCGCAACTGTGTTACGGCTTATTTTTGCAGTCGACGTCCGTGGAATGCTTAATATCCCGCCCACAAACCCGCAGCATCCAGCGAAACTTCCCTGCGGTGAACGAAATATCTGTGATACTGTACGTTGTTTTTTTTTTTCGAGAACCTTTGGGTACAGTCAAAATAACACTATATGTAAAATCAATGTTTTAGGGAATGAAATACAGACAATATTTTATCAGACTATATATATATATACACTTGTTATTAGTGTTAGATAAGATGTTGTTAAGGCCAAGTTCATTATTTTTATAAAAAAATATATTTTCGATGTTCTTAACATTCTTTCTATGTGCGTATGTTCTATCCTATTTCCAAAACATGCACTAGCATATTGAATTCTATTTAAATGCAATGCCTGATAAATATTATAATTTGATCTTTATAACTATAACTAGCTAACCCTGCCACGCGTTGCTGTGGCATAAAAGATTTTGGTTCTATTCATTTCTGTGAAATTAATTGAAAGAAGTAGATGTATTTTCAAAATCTTTATTATTGAAGTAGTTATTTGTATACAGTGTTTTTAGTATTACCATCTTCCGCGCGTATGAATAAGTTGTGTGGTTTTCCTACTCTAGAACACGACACATACAATTGGCCGTGCGAAAAACATCATGTTTCTTAATCTATTCCGCACGTTTGCAATGATTGCCCTTGAGCTTTATTTATTGTCATTGGAAATGCCAATCTGATTGCACTCACAATAGTCCGTCGCACCCATCAATCGTCCTTCCGTCCGTCAGTTGGAAGCGATTCACAACAATCCGTCGTCTGTCAATCCTTCTGTATGGCAAAATTTCAGTGTGACAACTTAACATCGCGATCTTTCTTTCGTTGGAGGTACATTTTGGTTGGAAATGCATTTCCATGAGAAAAAGTTTGGAAAAATAATATTTTTACGTAATACTAATATATACTATTTTATTTACATTTAAAAAAATTGAATTCACCATTAAAGATAAATAGACACAAATCCACCACCTTGCATTTTATTTCAAAGTGCGTATTCCCGTCTAAGGAACATCGTCAGAGAGCGGTGATTCATCCGTAGACTATGGACGGATACAAATAAACGTTGCTCTGCGATTGGTTGAAGTTCACGTGACCGTCGGACGGGCGGGCGACTGACGGATGCGACATACTATTGCGAGCCCAGCCTAACTGTCGTTTAGGAACATAGATGCTTATTACCAGGTGACTAACTAATTCAGGACGTTTTCAGTTGAATCCGTATACAGTTAACAAATCGAGAGGCAGAGCTGACACCATGTTTTGATAATAAATATTATTATTATGGTTTAATGGTCGGCAATGGACGCAGCCCAATCAGAACCATCGTAATAACATGAACTCACCTTTGCCATTAAACTTCAGAGATAGAATAAATATTCCGGAATTATCTCCTATATCGTAACACAAGAATTTCTTCACACAATCACTGAACAAAAACTACTCATCGTGTAGTCTTTATTTGCGGAATGACTTCGTCATGCATCACAGTGCCTGCATACATAGACTACTGTACGCATAGAGATGCTGTAAAATCGCGAACATTTCTTGGGGCTTAATGTTTTCGAAAACACTGTAAGGTTTTGATACTATTATGATATGGATGACGTATTTTCCACGCGGGTTAGCCACAGAGTTCTCAAGTATACAGAAGTGAAATAGCTGCATATCACGCAAACTCCAGCTGCACGCGTCAGCAAAATGGCTTCACCAGCCAGCAGCATGTCGGAACGACGTTCGCCAATCAGCGCCAGATAACTTATATTCCAACCGGCAGTCCAGCCAATAGGGAACCACTCTGAGCACGCGATAGCCAATCAGACCCCACGTCCGTTCCCATAGCCAGCGTGCGCACAGCAGAACAACTGCACAATGTAAATAAACAAACGATATCCTGAGAGCACGCNTTCCGCGCGTATGAATAAGTTGTGTGGTTTTTCTACTCTAGAACACGACACATACAATTGGCCGTGCGAAAAACATCCTGTTTCTTAATCTATTCCGCACGTTTGCAATGATTGCCCTTGAGCTTTATTTATTGTCATTGCAAATGCCAATCTGACTGCACTCACAATAGTCCGTCGCACCCATCAATCGTCCTTCCGTCCGTCAGTTGAAAGCGATTCACAACAATCCGTCGTCCGTCAATCCTTCTGTACGGCAAAATTTCAGTGTGACAACATAACATCGCGATCTTTCTTTCGTTGGAGGTACATTTTGGTCGGAAATGCTTTTCCATGAAAAACATTTTGGAAAAATAATATTTTTACGTAATACTAATATATATATTTTATTTACATTAAAAAAAAATTGAATTCACCATTAAAGATAAATAGACACAGATCCACCACCTTGCATTTTATTTCAAAGTGCGTATTCCCGTCTAAGGAACATCGTCAGATAGCGGTGATTCATCCGTAGACTATGGACGGATACAAATAAACGTTGCTCTGCGATTGGTTGAAGTTCACGTGACCGTCGGACGGGCGGGCGACTGACGGATGCGACATACTATTGCGAGCCCAGCCTATCTGTCGTTCAGGAACATAGATGCTTATTACCAGGTGACTAACTAATTCAGGATGTTTTCAGTTCAATCCGTATACGGTTAACAAATCAAGAGGCAGAGCTGACACCATGTTTTGATAATAAATTTTATTATTATGGTTTGATGGTCGGCAATGGACGCAGCCCAATCAAAACCATCGTAATAACATGAACTCACCTTTGCCATTAAACTTCAGAGATAGAATAAATATTCCGGAAATATCTCCTATATCGTAACACAAGAATTTCTTCACACAATCACTGAACAAAAACTACTCATCGTGTAGTCTTTATTTGCGGAATGACTTCGTCATGCATCACAGTGCCTGCATACATAGACTACTGTACGCATAGAGATGCTGTAAAATCGCGAACATTTCTTGGGGCTTAATGTTTTCGAAAACACTGTAAGGTTTTGATACTATTATGATATGGATGACGTATTTTCCACGCGGGTTAGCCACAGAGTTCTCAAGTATACAGAAGTGAAATAGCTGCATATTACGTGAACTCCAGCCGCACGCGTCAGCAAAATGGCTTCACCAGCCAGCAGCATGTCGGAATGACGTTCGCCAATCAGCGCCAGATAACTTATATTCCATCCGGCAGTCAAGCCAATAGGGAACCACTCTGAGCACGCGATAGCCAATTAGACCCCACGTCCGTTCCCATAGCCAGCGTGCGCACAGCAGAACAACTGCACGATGTAAATAAACAACCAATATCNGAGAGTACGCATATAGCACGCACCAAACGCACTGTCGCTCACGCACTCGTGCACTCTCACACTGAACGCACGCTCGCTGCACGCACTCTCGCTGCACGCACGCTTGCTGCACGCACTCGTGCACTCTCACACTGCCGTACTGGAACAGCGCTCTCTGATGTCACTTACGAATGCGAATAAGCTAGTGTGGATACTAGGCGATTATAAACGCGACCAAATACCCCCTCCTTTTCCACCCCTTCATAGTACTGGACGCAGCGCAGGTGTGTTTTCATGAGTTGACAATTATTGTATGAGAGGATTCTTAGAAACAGGTCGGACCTTTCATTTTAAAATGATGAATTTCCGAAAATCATTAAAAAAATTTTAAATACCGTAAATAACAAGAGATCATATAGTAATTGTATTCCTATAGACCCACATTTTGCGAAAAGATTCACGCAAATGCTATATTTCAATACCAGCAGTTTTCTTTTTCTTATTGGCGGAGTTCCTTCGTGAGAAGACATTTTCTTACTTGACTGGCCGATCATAATTAGGCAACTTCGAAACTGTACGTCTGTGATTCACGGGTATACACATAAACCCCGTAAAAACTAGATCATCCAATCAAGAAAGTGTATCTGAGCTTCGCTGTTTTGAAATACAACTGGCCGTGAAATCTTTTCGCTAATCTGGGAATAACATTTTTCCAAAATAAAATTTGTAAAAAAATTAATAAGTGTGTTACACCTGAAATTTTCAAAATGAACGAACGCTATAATTATGTACATAGGTTAAGACAGCTTGTTTTATAAACATATTACTTCTTGTTTGTAAATAGACTGTTGAACGAATACAATTGTGAGGCATACCGAAAGCATACAAATAAACAAATTTATCTCGACTCTAATTATTATACAGAAAGTAAAATTGAGAAACACTTGTAACTAATTATTTCGAGTAAACTTAAGTGATTACTATATATGTATTCAAACCATAACTATAGTAACGCCGCTATATCTTCCGACCTGCACGATCGGCCTATATCAGTCCACTTCCCACGGGAAAGGGTTATGATTGGACGAAGGAGTCGTTGAAGAGTAGGAGGACTTCGCGATAGCTGCTCAGAACGTGTAGCTATTGGTCGTTCGACGTATCGCTCTGTCTTTCTCACCACGTGTGGGCGGGGCGAAGCCCGTTCTTATGCCGGCGTTACTATAGTCAGTATTATTTTTATATGCATAATTTGTACAGCATTGTGCATAATAACCACGTAACGTGTATTAACTTTCATCCAAACTTTGGCGACACGCTGGTCACTTTGGTTCTCAGAAGTCATCAGTACCCGCTTGCAGCTGATAACCATCGCTCAGATTTCGTGCTCGGGATTGTAACTCAGGTGCATGTTTTACACGGGGCAGTGTACCACTTGTTCGACGTCAGTTGCTATGACGCAGATGCTCACCAGAGACTCGCGCTGTGCAAGACTTTTTCGGTCTTGTAGTCGTGTGTGAGTTGTCATGTACATCTTTGTATATTTTGTAAGCTTGCCAGATGTGTTTTAATACCCAACCGAGACTTAACATTCCGCTAATCACACTAAACGTTAAATACTGTAGCGCTAGGGTTGGCGTTTTCACAAATTTCCGTGGTTATAGGCTCTTACGAGTGGTAGGACATTTCCTGAGAAATACGTACGTATTCCCGAGTGGGGCAGCTCAACACTGTACATTTCTGTATTTGAACAAGGAATTCTTTGGCAACTGGTTGCCAAAGTTATCTTCGTAACACTACAAAAATGTGCCTACTAACTTTCTCAAAATCTAAGTGGGCAAATTGTGAAAATAATATTGAGTTCAAACTAGCAAGTGGCGTTAACTTCGAGTTTAATATAAGTATAGNTAAGTGGGCAAATTGTGAAAATAATATTGAGTTCAAACTAGCAAGTGGCGTTAACTTCGAGTTTAATATAAGTATAGAGAAACAGTTTCGTATGTTTTCTAAAATAATGTGTTGCAAATATACCTACACTATCTGCATCTGTATCACTATCCGTAGAGTTAAACGATAATCTTTGGCAAAGAATTGTTTGTAACAAGCACAGAAATTTTTTACTATGTGGTTATACGTCAGAAGTTGCTGTTAAATAACTGTGCGCAAGGTTTCCACTTAATGTTTCGTTTGTTGTGTGTTATAACGAGTGGGAGTAGATTATATATATATAATACAGGTGAAAAGTGCAAGCCCAAAGTAAAATGAACAGTATATTGGCATAGAGATCACGCTTGGTGTTGTTGCGTTTGTGGCATTTGTGGTGAAAAATGTCCCCCAGTTTCTCATAAATATCACGGCGTTTCGAAGTTTCTCGGTGGTCGGCATTATCTGCCCTTGTATTTGGATGGAGTTAAAAAATTGCCCCATGTTGCTCATGTATACTAGTCATTAGTGAACGTTACTGCTCGGGAACATAACATGGTGCTGCTGCCCTTTTTTACTGACGGCGTGGACGAAGCAATCCGTCTTTGCAATCCATGTTACTATTGTCCTTCAGGACACTGCCTAACAGCTGGCAGCTGCGAAATTTAAATAGGAAATACTATGTTAAGAAAATTTAGCCTCAGCGCGCTAATTTTAAAGATAGGCGATACAAACAAAATATATTCTTCACAAATGCCTTAGTACAAGTTCCCTATAGCGGAGATATTTCCATAACATGTATAGCCTATCTGAAAGGAATTTTTAAAATTTGTGTTTTACAAAAAAATACATACTGTATATATACATATTGAAAATATACGCTCGTAGAGATCCTCTTCTTAAACATTCGTGAATAATACATTTTCTTTAAAATTAGCGCACAGAGGCGAAATTTCCTTAAAATGGGATTTCCTATATAAATTTCGCAGCTGCCAGCCGGTAGGCAGGGCCATTAATTGTTCTAGATTTTGCAACAACCAACACGACAAGAATGAATGCATTCAACGTAACTTCTTCCACCCAAACTATACGTATTTTATTTTTACAGTGTACTAAAATGTGCTCCCTTGTAACAGGTCTATGGGCGTGTATGCGGTAGCGTGTTTGTACTAGATTGGCAGTTTCTCTGTGGGCACGGCCTACTTTCTATCACGTCTGCAGTTTGAACTTCGCGATGTAGTTGCGGTGGCGAGAAATCATGATTCAATGAATTTAATATATACCACATCAATGCAGCAAGCTTCTATACAATTAATAACTGGTAAATTCTACAATAATGTGGCATAAAGAGGGCGATTAAGTGTTAATGCCACAATTATAAGGGCTATGTGTCATTTATAACATTTTAAATATAAAAATATATGTATACATCATGTATCAGTACAGTGGTTATAAACTTTCAGGAGAGATAGAGCACACCTAGACGATCGGAAATCACATAGCAGTGCATGGTTGGAAACGCTTTCCTGGTGCGGTAGTGACGACACAAAACATAAGAAAGGAAGGACACGGACAGGGTGAGAAAACATGTTTATTTTCTAAGTACAGCAAAAATCAAAGAAGGTGTTCGAAATGACGACCCCGGGCCGTGATGCAGGCCTCACATCTCCGGCGCATTTGTAATGACGCACAATGCTTAATTTTTCGGGGCACGGGTGTAAAATTCTTTCGTGTGTATTTAGCTCTGGAAAGCTTTGTAATATTTTGTCAGGTTTCAAGTTAAACGTGTGCTTTTGAAGGTTATCGAATGAACATCTGCTGTTTACGTTGTAACAGGAGTCCGTTTACCGTCTAGTTTCGAAAGTTGTTGTTTTGGTTATGCGGCTGTTGCGGGTACAATAACATGTTGTGAGCGCGGGACACAGCGTAGTTTTGGATGNATAGGCCTGCCTAATATATACTGGTGGTGCCTATCGCCTGGAGAGAAAGTCGCCAACCGTCGAAGAAGACGCGTCGGGAGTGAGAAGACGCACCAGCCCGAAAGGGCGTGGGTCGTTAAGGTGCCAGGAGGGAACGAACGTCCCTCCTGTCTCAGTAATTAGTCGTGCGATGTAAGTTTGAGACATTTATAAACCGTAAACTACTGTGGCGCTGTTTTCTGCACTGGTATAACTGATTGTGAAAGCTCGTACTCTGTAAACTGGAAAGTCGTCTGTGCACTGTGAAACTTCAATGATAAATAAAGTATAAAGCAAACTAATCTGGAACTTCTTCTTTTTAATGAATCGGCGTCACCTGGTACTGAGTCTCGTATTCTACCTATGAGCAAGCCGTGGCAATGTAAACATTCGGCAGGGTAATATTTCCGCAACATTACAAGATGGCGCCCAACTGTGCGGCTGTGTAATATAATAAACATCGGCCAGGTAAATAAGACGGAACGTTACACATTGATGATCTGACATTGGCGACAATACCGGGAAGAAGAAATCCAGGTTCGTGTTCGTGTCCTTCCGTTCCTGTGTTTTGTGTCGTCACTACCGCGCCAGGGAAGCGTTTCCGACCATGCATTGCTATGTAATTTCCGATCGTCTACGTGTACTCTATCTCTCCTGAAAGTTCGTAACCGCTGTACTGATACATCCTGTATCTACATATGTAATACCCTTTGGCACTACCTATATGTAAGGTTAAATGTAACTTTTCTAGTTTATTTTCTATTTATGGTCCTTTTTTTATGTAACTGTTATTATGCCATTGTATTTGTGTAAATTTAGTATCGTTGATCAAAAAATTCTGTTCACATTCATTGTGATATTGTAAAAATACTTAAACCAGCTCATCTTGAGTATGAATCGATCATTAATACCATTGAGACTGTCAAATGGGAGGTCTCCCATCCATTTCCTATTAACCACAGTCAAGTGTGGCGAATAATATGACCAAAAATTCCATATTCATTCTCCTACAGAAATCAAGGACAGCCAACTTAAAATTTATAATCAAGAAGTTTTTGTAATCAGCAAGAAATTTTTTTTGAATTAGAACCTACATGAAATCTTTTTTGCGCTTTTATTATGAACTTAAAGTCTACATACCGGGGACTAAGCAATGGAAAACAGTTTATTTAGGAAAACGAAAATTTCGTGTCCTTTTCGGTTTCTTCATCAACTCGTTTCAAGTAGTAGCCACCAGGAGCGCCCTTCGCTCTGAAACTGCGTTGTAATTGGCCAGGTACGAAACCTGGTTGGAACCTGCCACGAAAAATAGGACGTGTCCTATAACCAAACCTGGTACGAAATCTGGCCGTACAAGGCGGGAAATGCCATGACGGGTGCCATACCAGCCCGTATAACGGCTGCTATGGCGGACCTTGCACAAGATTGTACGGAATCTGGAATCGTGTAATAACGCCTTTAGGAAATAACGAGTAGGTAACGTGAATACTATCAGACAGTTTTGAACTTTTCATCTTTGCGGTTCTGAACGAGTTAGCGTCTGTCGAACTCTGCTCGTTAGCTAAAGTTGCCGCAAGTTCNAACTTTTCATCTTTGCGGTTCTGAACGAGTTAGCGTCTGTCGAACTCTGCTCGTTAGCTAAAGTTGCCGCAAGTTCACACTATTTATTAGTTCATCGTTCATCGTTAAAGAAGTTTCAATTAAACACACAGCCATTTAAACTCGTGTTGGGATCCCACCACGCGAGCGCATACGTAATTAGGATAAGACTGAAGTGGCAACTCAGGAGGTAATTTAAAAACCCCTCCCAATAGAATACTGAACAACCAGNAAAAAAAAAAAAAAAAAAAAAAAAAAAAAAAAAAAAAAAAAAAAAAAAAAAGAATTATCGGAGGTCTAGCGGACAAATTTAACCTCTGATTATTCCTCAAATGGAGACTCGACTATATTTCACGAGTGCTGAAGTTAAACCACAGCATTAGTTAGTACACAGAGACGAAATTCCGCGGTGGTTCCTCCTATGTGGGCGTAACCATTCTGTAATTGGCTGCGGGAGGCTCTGGGGTTGGGCCCTGTGTCCGATTGGTTACTGCTTTCACCGCGACAAGTTCCCTATTGGCTGGGCTGCCGACTGGCGAGTAGGTTACCAGGCACTGATTGGCGAACGGCGTTCCGACATGTTCTTGGCCAGTGACGGCATTTTACTGGCGTGTACAGTTGGAGTTCGCGGCATAAGCGACGGTTTTTGCGTATGTACATACTCTTAATTACTCTGTGATATTACAAGACGTGCATTATCATTTACGTATTTCCTTTAAGAGTGTATCGAACTGTTAACACAAATAACTTAAGAACGCAGAGGTGAAACAGATGCTCATTTCGCGAACTCCAACCTCACACGCCAGCAAAATGGCGTCACAATGCAGCAGCATGTACGCCAATCAGCGCCTGGTAACTCACTCGCCAGTCGGCAGCCCAGCCAATAGGGGAATATTTCGCAGCACGCTGTAGCCAATCAGACAGAAGGCCCGTTCCCAGAGCCTTGCGCAGTCATAATTAGAGAATGAGTTCGCCCACATCAAACAAACCGCCACGCCATTTCAACTCTGTGTATTTATCTACTACTCTGTGTTGTGATCCAATTGGAAAAGGAAGTCTAATGTACATGTGTTTGAAGTCTATCTTATCCTCAGATGAACTCGATAAATTGTTGGGTACATAAACAATAACACACACGTTCAGTGCCGACTACGAGGGTCTCAGTACTTGTGGTAGAGCGCGCCTTTGCTGTACTTGTGGAACAGGTTGGGGATTTGGTTCTGGTCCACTCAGGTGCTAAGCTGGGACACCTGCGATTAAAGGGCGTGATTCGTCCCCCCCCCCCNAACTTTTCATCTTTGCGGTTCTGAACGAGTTAGCGTCTGTCGAACTCTGCTCGTTAGCTAAAGTTGCCGCAAGTTCGCACTATTTATTAGTTCATCGTTCATCGTTAAAGAAGTTTCAATTAAACACACAGCCATTTAAACTCGTGTTGGGATCCCACCATGCGAGCGCATACGTAATTAGGATAAGACTGAAGTGGCAACTCAGGAGGTAATTTAAAAACCCCTCCCAATAGAATNTGCGAGCGCATACGTAATTAGGATAAGACTGAAGTGGCAACTCAGGAGGTAATTTAAAAACCCCTCCCAATAGAATACTGAACAACCAGAACTTCTTTTTGCAAGGTAGATTTAGATTTAGAGTGGTGTAAAAAAAAAAAAAAAAAAGAATCATCGGAGGTCTAGCAGACAAATTTAACCTCTGATTATTCCTCAAATGGAGACTCGACTGTATTTCACGAGTGCTGAAGTCAAACCACAGCATTAGTTAGTACACAGATACGAAATTCCGCGTTGGTTCCTCAGATGTGGGCGTAACCATTCTGTAATTGGCTGCGGGAGGCTCTGGGGATGGGCCTTGTTTCCGATTGGTTACTGCTTTCACCGCGACAAGTTCCCTATTGGCTGGGCTGCCGACTGGCGAGTAGGTTACCAGGCGCTGATTGGCGAACGGCGTTCCGACATGTTCTTGGCCAGTGACGGCATTTTACTGGCGTGTACAGTTGGAGTTCGCGGCATAAGCGACGGTTTTCGCGTACGTACATACCCTTAATTATTCTGTGATATTACAAGACGTGCATTATCATTTACGTATTTCCTTTAAGAGTGTATCGAACTGTTAACACAAATAACTTAAGAATGCAGAGGTGAAACAGACACTCATTCCGCGAACAACAAGCCTCACACGCCAGCAAAATGGCGTCACAAGCCAGCAATATGTCCGCCAATCAGCGCCTGGTAACTCACTCGCCAGTCGTCGGCCCAGCCAATAGGGGAATATTTCGCAGCACGCTGTAGCCAATCAGACAGAAGGCCCGTTCCCAGAGCCTCGCTCAGCCAATCAGAGAATGGGTTCACACACATCAAAGAAACCGCCACGCCATTTCAACTCCGTGTATTTATATACTACTCTGTGTTGCAATCCAATTGGAAAAGGAAGTCTAATGTACATGTGTTTGAAGTCTAGCTTGTCCTCAGATGAACTCGCGAAATTGTTGGGTACCTAAGCAATAACACACGCGTTTTGTGCCGACTTCGAGGGTCTCAGTACTTGTGGTAGAGCGCACCTTTGCTGTACTTGAGGAACAGGTTGGGGATTTGGTCCTGGTCCACTCAGGTGCTAAGCTGGCACACCTGCTATGAAAGGGCGTGATCCGTTTCCCCCTCCTACTGAGCGGGAAGGCTCAGTGCTAAGAGCACTACGTGGTGTGTGTATACATACACTGAAGAGCCAAAAAAAACTGGTACACCTGCCTAATATCGTGCAGGCCCCCTGCGAGCACGCAGAAGTGCCGCAAGACGACGTGGCATGGATTCGACTAATGCCTGAAGGTGTGCACGAGGCAATTCACACCATGAATCCTGCAGGGCAGTCCACAAATCCAATCTGCGCCAATTTGAGAAAGGGTTGCACGTCTGTCACGTTTAATGATTCTCGTCAGTCGTCGTTTGTCCCGTTCTTTCACGATCTTTTTTCGGCCGCAGCGATGTCGAAGATGTGATCTTTTACCGGATTCCCGATATTCACGGTACACTCGTGAAATGGTCCTACGCGAACATCCAAATGTTATCGCTACCTCGGAGATGCTATGTCCCATCTCTCGTGCGCCGACTATAACACCACGTTCAAACTCACTTAAATCTTGATATACTGCCATTGTAGCAGCAGTAACCGATCTATCTGCCGAACGCATCGCGTTACTATGATAGGTTCCATACCTCTGTTATTTGCATACTCACGCCTATACCAGTTTTTTTTTGGCTCTTCAGTGTATATACACAATTATTACTATGTTAGTGTTTACAATACGGATAAACGTACAATGAAATATGTTTAATTCTAATGTGTATAATTGTTATTCAAGTTTTATATGGTTACCACAATGTATATATTAACTTGTTAACAATTTATGATTGAAAAAAGAAGTAAATGCGTTGAATTTATAAATTTCCGAATGGTGTTTTAGTATATTGTGTGGTCACACTTTTTTACCCGTTCGATCACGTATTAATTTGGGAGCCGAAGTGTTGCAATCGTGTAATATTTTGATACGCCCTGTACTTGTGTCTGGAGTGCTATTTGCAACCGGCGGAGAACGTGCTGCGTGCTCAGGTACGTTACCGTCAGCCACTCAAAAACGAGAGGAGTTGTGTCGTTCACAAATCTGATCGCCCGTCGCGAATACTCTCATGACATTGGGTACTGATATCTCGTTGTGTAAAGTACTGACCATAAATATCCTTCACGTGCAACATGTCCACAATTGTGGACACGGTCACCGAACGGGTTAATAATATTTATGTGGCCAAGTAAATAACCTTAACTATCTTAACCTAACTTTATCTGACCTAACCTAACTTAACCTAACGTAACCTCACGGGACCCAAGGACACACACACACATATATGTATATATCCAAATATATGCATCTTTATATATATATAATTATATTGTACGTGTGTATGTCACTGAACTCCTCCTAAACGTCTGTACCGATTTTGATGAAATTTTTTGTGTGTGTTTGAGTGGGTCCCTGGATGGTTAAGATTCACAATTGGACCCGGTAGGTGGCGCTGTAATCGGGTTCTAGGAATTTTTATTTTTATTTTTTGACGAAATTTTTTTTATCAACAATGCAATGTCAACAATGTAAAGTCGCAACCTAGCAACATATCTACTATCTATACAAAACGATATATAGATGTATTGATACTTATTTATATAACAATAAAAACGATATATTGATACTTATAAGTACGCCAATGCTCGATATATCGATACATCGATACATCGAGCATTGATATTATAAATGTCGATACTTATCGACCAGAGAACATGTCACATACAAATCTGTGGATGTAACATTACACGAAAATGAAGCGGTAAATTATCCGCCAGAATTTCTAAATTCGCTTGATGTTCCAGGATTGCCTCCACATATATTAAAATTGAAACTAGGAGTTGCAGTCATTTTACTTTGTAACATCAATCCACCAAAACTTTGCAACGGCACACGCCTTGAAATAACAAAAATGATGGGCAAAATACTATAGAAGCTACCATCTTGAAAGGTGCTTTCAAAGGAGAAGATGTGCTTCTTCCCAGAATTCCATTTATTCCATCAGAAATTCCCTTTCACTTTAAAAGAACACAGTTTCCAGTCAGATTGGCATTTGCAATGACAACAAATAAAGCTCAAGGGCAGTCATTGCAAATGTGCGGAATAGATTTAGAAACAGAATGTTTTTTTTTCACGGCCAATTGTATGTGTCGTGCTCTAGAGTAGGAAAACTACAGAACTTATTCCTACTCGCGGAAGATGGTAAAACTAAAAACATTGTATGCAAACAAGTACTTCAATAATAAAGATTTTGAAAATACATATACTTCTTTCAATTAATTTCACAGAAATGAATAGAACCAAAATATTGTATGCCGCAGCAACGCGTGGCAGGGTTAGCTAGTATGTACATATATATTTGTACATATGTATGTATATATACGTCCGTAGTAATAGACTGTGAGCCGACACACGAAAGCCTTTGAAGTGCTGAAACAGGACTGGCTGGGACTTCCTTTTTGTGGTCGGACCGGTTGTCCGCGGCTCATAACCATAACACGAGATATGTTGCGGCACAGCGTTCATTCGACCGGCCGTCAACTCTCCGAAGAGGACTGCGCGAGCCGACTTCATCTGCCCACGGTGGTAATTAACTGACCTCCCCACCCCCCTCCTCAACTTCCACATTCCACTCCTAGTTTCCCGCCCTCGCTTTTCCGGCTTGCGTCGAGTGAAAGCCAGCGTGCCTTATATGAATAATTACTTTTAAAAAAAAATACATCACGAAATTTTTTTATGAGCGTTAAGATTCACGGGTCGATTACCCCGCGTAGCAGTGATGGTAAAATACCGGGGAAGAATTTCTAGCCGGCATTCCAGCCTTGTCGCACGGCTGTGATTTCTCCGTCCCTTGGGGCCACGGTGGTGTAGTGGTCAGACTACTCACCTCCCACCTAGGTGAACCGGGTTCCATTCCCGGCGGGGTTACTCCCGAATTTTCGCATGTGGGAATCGTGCCGGACGATGTCGCTGGTCGGCGTGTTTTCTCGAGGATCTCCCGTTTCCCCCGTCCTTGCATTCCAATGCTGCTCAATAACCTCGCTTCACCCTCATCGGCTCTCAAGACCTCGATGTTAAACCATTCAGAGCCAGTGGACTCAATTGTGTACTTTACTCATGTGTAGGGTAGTTTTTGGTCTGTACTGTACAGTGCAAAGCTCAATGACCAATGATCATACGTGTGAGAAATGATTCGCAAACCGTCTTATTGGTAGAGACCTGAAAAATTCGCAAGTTCAATGACCTGCATGCTAGACTCTACAGTCGTATGCACAAATATGCCTATATCAACTCCACATTGGTTGTCTGCTGTCACAGTGGAAGGCGACAATTGGACACCGTTCCCCACCAGGTGTCAAACACCGTGTGGACTAATGGCTAGAGAGCAGAAAAATTCGCGGTTTCATTTCGAGACAAGCTAGAATTCAAAACCTCCTACGTTTCTATTGCGTATGCTATTGGCCCACCCGTTTGTTTACACCTCAGGAACATCTCTGAGCCAATAATAAACTCACAATAAAATGCAGACCCAATCACCGTCTTCCGCTAACACAGAAAGAAACGAATTGAGAGTGATATCTGCATGATTTTACATACGACAGTGGAGTATAGCCTACAGGTCATTGAACTCGCGAATTTTTGAGGTCTCTACCAATGGCTAAAGTTATATAAACGCACGTGTTTTGAATTCTAGCTTGTCCCAAAATGAATCCGCGAATCTCTACTTATTGGTCTAGGTCATAATTGATTCGTATTACTGTAGCTGAACTAATCGCCCACAGCTCATTGGCTGTGGCAACGAAGCAAGTGTTGAGACGACTTAAGTACAGCAAGCAACATAACAATTTTTGTTTGCAACACCTGAAACCGTAAAACGAAGTGGGTCTGAAAGGGTATAATTGCCGCCCAAATCTCCACACTCCGCTCTCAGTCCCGTGTTGTGTACTCATGACGCGGTAATGATCTGTTAGTACATAGTCGTTGATAAGTTAAACACTTTCTTTGAGAGAGCAGCTTGATAATATAAAAGCAAATTAAAACTGCATGGAGCTGCGTCTATTGTATATGTATTGCTCTCATTTCAGTTTGTTTTTAATTTTAAAAATACAGGTATATTAGTCGTGCATTCTACCTAGAAAATTAAATTTAAAACAGAATAATACATCAGTAGCCTGCAATAAACATTTTTATCGTACATTTTGGTTTTGATTGCTATGTTCATTTTAGAATAATTCATTCAGAAAATACTGGTAAGCGGCATTGAAATTCATTGCTATAAAAATCTGCCGCGCTTTATTTTAACATTATTGGCAAGACTTATGTATTTTTGACATTAAAATCCGAACAAATGTGGAACTAACTAGCAACGATTGCGAATTATTTTCATTCTTTCTCAGTTTGTTGCTATCTGTGAGGAAAACTGTATTTCATATTAGCTATTATAGCATATTATTTTGATGTCGATAGGAATATAGAAAAGGGCCTCTCCTCAGCCAGATATAGGTATTTTAGTTTTTAAAAGTAACTGAAGTTAGTGTGCCAAAAATTCAACTTAATTAAGTTCTAGTTCAAGGGTAAACTAACTTTAAATGATAAACAAACACACTTTAAAAATATATATATTAGTAAAACATGAAATGCCATTCTTGAGAGAAAAGTTCAGTCTGAATATGAGGTATAATTTTATGATATTGGCATTAATCCTTAACTGTAAGTGGGAAAATTATTTGAATGTGTGTGGAAAAATACCGTAATAACAAGTTAGGAAATAATGCGTTAACTATATGGGGAAATGCCACAAAAGTAATAAGAGCGAAAATAATTTGTATTTATTACGCACCAACATTGCATGAACCCCTACTAAGCAAAGAATTGGAAAACACAACTATTTAATTCACTGATTTTTTCAATCTACCACCGCACAGCGGCGTCATTAACAAAGTTAGTTTTTGTTGGTAAACAGAATGTAAACAGATTCTTAATAACATACTACAGTATGTGAGCGTTTGTAGCAGTAATCGATAAAATACTATAAGAAATATAGCAGTTATCCTTCACGTAACCTGCAAGCATGGNCAAAGAATTGGAAAACACAACTATTTAATTCACTGATTTTTTCAATCTACCACCGCACAGCGGCGTCATTAACAAATTTAGTTTTTGTTGGTAAACAGAATGTAAACAGATTCTTAATAACATACTACAGTAAGCGAGCGTTTGTAGCAGTAATCGATAAAATACTATAAGAAATATAGCAGTTATCCTTCACGTAACCTGCAAGCATGGATGTCAGCAGGAGTGGACAAAAGGGAGAGGGGCACTTCCCCTCTTTTGGACACTGTATTTATTTTTAATGTGAGGGATCCATTACAACAATCGCTTTTAAATTATTAGTGATCGTAGTCGGTCTCCTAACTAAGTGAAATAACAACTTTTATAACAAATAAATTGCTTATTGGCAACGTAACTCCAGAATGCAAGTCCTTGCTGGGAGAAATAACTGACTTTTTCCTGTTTTCCTATCATTTTAATTTGATAATTGTTTATGATTTGGTATTTAATATTATATTGTAATGTTATATCGTATATTGTTAAAGGTAAGCTCATTTATTCATATAGCACGCCAAGAATGTATGCTGTATTTATTTTGCGTAAAACCCACTTGCGAATCAGTAAATTTAAACTTGTTCGTATTTCCAATTTGGAAAAAAAGTTGCCGGCACCAATGCCTGCAAGTATTGGGCTTTAAATAACTACACATTTTACTACGAATTTCGGCTTGTGATTAGCATGGCGCGTTTGGTAGAAAACGGCTGCATTTTAAATCCGCCAGTATAAGGGAAAATTGATTAAATCATTATACTCGGAAAATTGTCTTTTACTGCAACAAATTCTCGACCTCTTATTGTCCTTCTCAAAAGTGTCTTCGAAGTTGTAACGTCTGTGTGTCCATTTTCGAATTCAAACCGACGGCACGATCTCATTCTCTTAGCCAACGACGCGAGCGATGTCTGTATCGTGACCTACATAGCTTTTTCGTTATTCGAATGTTTACAGTCCTTTTTCAGCTGTAGAATCGCCTCTTAGCTGCGCGATTTTGTCGTTGAAAATAATGAAAAAAATTTTAATTTTTTTTTTTATCATTTCAAGGATAATAATTTTATTCCCGTGCACATGCAATGCTATATAAAACAGCAGCGAAAGAAAAAAGTTATTAGAATTCAAGATTAGGGGTCAAGAGGACTCGTCGTGAAGAGATCAAAGGCGTGTGCTAGAGAATTCTAACACAGTTCTAGTTATTTGTGCGCACTGCCACGCAAAGTTTCTGTCGAATTTATTATGCAAACTTTTTATTAGAGTGTTGCAAACAAATCCTTTCCACGTCTTTCAGTAAAGTTATTCCGTACACTGGAAGAAAGAGTCCCGCATAAGATATATGAGAAAATAATTTTTACCATGCTCGAGATTTTAACACACAAAACAATACAAAACTTAAGGTTTTTCGAATTTTTAAATAAATGTATTAAATGTTATCTGCTCCAAATTTCGTTGTGATTATTCACAAACATGGAAATAAAGGCCTAAGATAGCACCCCATGCTTTTATGACTCATGTATATTAAATTTCTTACATAATTAAAAAAAATTATAATAAAATACAAAGAATTTTATTACATCAGAACGTTTTAGAAATATAAACAATTTAAGTATAAATACATATTTTTTATTTTACCGCTGACCTACCGTGCTCACGTTTATTAACAGGTACATTTTTTGGTATAGGAATTTATTTTTACTAGAATTTTATTTCTTATTGTATTAGTTGTCAGTCTGTATACATTTTATAATTCTTTTTTATAGTTTTCCTTTTGTTTAGTTTGACTGCAAACAATTTTTCAGTTAAGTTCCTCAATTGTACTGGAAGTNCATATTTTTTATTTTACCGCTGACCTACCGTGCTCACGTTTATTAACAGGTACATTTTTTGGTATAGGAATTTATTTTTACTAGAATTTTATTTCTTATTGTATTAGTTGTCAGTCTGTATACATTTTATAATTATTTTTTATAGTTTTCCTTTTGTTTAGTTTGACTGCAAACAATTTTTCAGTTAAGTTCCTCAATTGTACTGGAAGTNATTTTTTATAGTTTTCCTTTTGTTTAGTTTGACTGCAAACAATTTTTCAGTTAAGTTCCTCAATTGTACTGGAAGTTTTTGACCTATGCATATTATGGAAACTTTATCTCACATTAGGCTTCTAACATAGAAACGATACTATAACACAGTTTAGAACTCTAATACGTATTTGAGAGGCCGCGGTGGTGTAGTGGTCAGACTACTCGCCTAGGTGAACCGGGTTCGATTCCCAGCGGGGTCGCTCCCGGATATTCGTATTTCGGAATCGTGTTGAACGATGCCGCTGGTCGGTGGGTCGGGGATGCCCAGTTTCCTCCATCCCTTGCATTCCNTATTTCGGAATCGTGTTGAACGATGCCGCTGGTCGGTGGGTCGGGGATGCCCAGTTTCCTCCATCCCTTGCATTCCAGCGGTGCTCCATTCTCACCTAGCTTCACCCTCATCGGGTCTCACAATCTCGATGTTAAGAGCCGCCTAAATCTCTTCACTTATCTCCACTCCCAGCCGGCAGCCAAGCCTAGAAAGCAGTACCCAATCAGATATACGGCTCATCCAAGAGCTCCGGGCACACAATCTGGAGTGGGTGCAAGAACATCCAAGGAATCAACGTGCCATCCCCCTTCTATCTGCTAATCTATTCTATGATGAAAGTGAGGCAAGGGTCGAGGTGATTGTCCTTGGGATAGGAGAACCAAAATGCGAGTCTTTAGCCCTCGATGGGATGAAGAACGGTGAATGAAGCCCAAACCGAGAAGATACAATAACTGGGGACATCCGAATCATTTCGTACCAGACTAGCCAATCATAATATGGTTTCTCCGACACTGTACGTCTCTGATTCACAGGCATACACCTAGGATGCGTAACACGCATGATAAATAGTACATTCACGAAAGTGGATATGAACTAAAGTATTACGAAATACAACTAGTCATGAAATATTTTCGCGAATATCGGGTGTCCCTTAAAATAATAAATAGTAACTAAGAGAGGGGACGGTGCGGGGTTTCAGGGCTGGAGTGGAAAATGTGGGCGACTCTTAACAGCGAGGTGTTGAGAGCCGATGAGGGTGAAGCGAGGCGAGTATGGACCAGCGCCGGAACGTAAGGGTGGGAGGAACGGAAGATCCCCGAGAAAACCCGTCAACCAGCGCAACACCCTAAAAATGTTTTTGTACTTTAATGAAAAAAACCCTTGGAAACCCAGTTGCCAAGAAAATCCTTTGTAAAACTACAAACAGTTTTTTTTTAAATCTGCAAACCATATATTTGTAATATTACAAATGATAGTCTTGTATTACATCTTACATCATTGAGAAGTGTACATTAAATTATATTTTTTTTCTCTAGTATACAAATTTGATGAATTAATAACAACGAATAACTAAAAAAAAATATTTCAAAATATAATTTACGAAAAAATACTTACACTTTGTCAGTACGGGGATTTGAACCCTCACCCCATGTATTATCAGCTCTCAATATTTACCACAAGACCAACTCCATTTACCAGCTTGGCACTTACTTTTATAAAAAATTTATTAATATGAAGTTATTTGATTAAGAAGAATACATTTATTTCATTTGAAGAGTTCTGCGTACCTAGGAAAAATTAACAGTTAATGGTTAATGAGTAATACGGTCACGTTTTATTAAATTGTTTTATTATTATTATTTGAGTTGTTTAAAGTTTTTTACGTTATTCAAATTTGCAATACATTTCTTTTTGCACGCAACTACACTTTACATAACCCATAGTTTTTTGCACAAACAACTATATACGGTTTTATGAAGTTGAGTGTCCGCCATTTTGCTGAAGCTCGTGGATAGGGGTCAGTATAGTATAAACATTTCTTAAGGTCTATTACAAACATGCCTCTTGTAGTTTTAGTAACGAGTAGTTTTACAAGATAAATCTTTGTACTGTTAGAAGCATTTGTAAAATCACAAAACATTTCGCAGTAAAAATTACAAAATGTTTGAACAGTGCATCGTCTGGCACGATTCCCACATGCGAAATGATCTTCCATGGATGGTGATTCGTAAACCCTACTACTATTACACAACGTTACCACTGGTTCATATCACTCGTCATCGAACACAAGGACTACAGACTATTGGTTGTGACAACGGAACAAGATCTTTGCCAGCTTAAGTACAGGCCGCATTAAAAAAATGTCTTTTTTGCAACATCAGAAACCATGAATTAATATTGTAATGAAAGGATTAAATGCTGTTCGTGTGTTGGCATTAGTATAAAATATGAAACCTATTTTAATCTACTTTCCGAAGAAAAGTAAGGCTTATGAGACCACTTTCTTGTCTCTGTGTGTGTATGCATGTGTGACTGTGTGCGTGTATGTGTGTGTGTCCCACCCTTTTAATTTTTGAACGCGCGGACCGTATTTCACCAAACTTGGTACACATATATATCTACTAATTAGTAAAAACACCTGACTTTTATAGTTTTCGACCACGTTGGACACTCACTTTCAAAACAGCGGTAACTTAAAAATTTTTTAGTGCTATGTCATATCTCGGAAACCATTTAACCGACATAAACCACATTTTGTATACTAGCAGAGCATCATGAAAGCATTAAATTTCGAGATGGATATTGTTGCTGGTACGCCATTTTGGAAAATAGCACCAAATGAAGAAATAAAGATTTTTAATTATATCTGGAAAACTATATAACCAATTCTCACCCAATTTGGCAGGTAATTAATAATATGATAAGCCAAATAAACGTATGTGATTGAACTTGATTAGTTTCTTACTTTCAAAATGAAGGCCATCCAATTATTTTTTTTTAGGATTATTTGGTATATTTGCCATACAATTTACACAATTTAGACCAAATTTTGTATACTGAAAGTACCCGTTATATACTTTTGCCGGCAATTTTGGAAGATAGCACCATACGAATAAAACAAGTTGATATATCATATCTCTGAAAAAATTTCTGATTCCTACCAAATTTGTTAGACAAGTAGTACTGCGGCATATGATGTAAAATTACATGTTTTAAGAACGTCAGACATTTATTTCCAAAATTGCGGAAATTTAGTTGTTTTGGCTTTAAATGCCATATCGTGGGAACCATGTTATCATTTTCAACTTAACTTAACTTTGTGTGCTGGCAGTAGGTGTTACAGCTATCAACTGTATCTACACGGAGCATCTTTTGTCCTCCTTTTTGTAAGATAGCGACACATGAATAAATAAAGTTTTTATGTCATATCTCGGGAAACAATTGACAGATTCCTACCAAATTTGGCAAACAAACAGTACTGCAGCAGGTATTCTAAACTGGTATGTTAATAGTAGGTCAGGCAGTTATTATCAAAATGTTGGCTATATAAATATTTTAGCTCAGTATATTTTACCAACGAAACAAGTTCCCTCTTAAGTTTGTATGCTGGCAGTGGCTATTACAACCATCAAATATGTTTATGCATAGTATCACTTCTCTGCCATTTTGTATAATAGCCCCACATAAGAAAAATTAAATTTTTATCTCATGTCTCAGGAAACAATCAACCCGTTCTTACAAAATTTTGCAAATTTGTACTGCGGAGGCCATATTAATATATGCATTTTCTAAGTATGACACACTTATTTTCAGAATGGTGGCTTTAAAATCATTTTAGTTTTGTGTGCTATATCTAAAAAGTTGTGCAATCAATTTTAACCTTACTTTGTATTTTGGCAGTATAGAATAATCGAATATGCTACTGCATTACTTTTTTGTCTTCCGTTTATGAAGATCGCCATATGAAAGTTATGGAGGCTTTATGCCATATCTCGAGGACCAATCAACCGATTCTCACCAAATTTTACACTGGAATATTTTAACTAATATGTACCAAATTGTGCACACCATAAATGCAACAGAAGACCATGCAAACTTCCATGGTTTTAATGGGCCAGACAACGGTGTTCAAAATGGTGGCATCATAAATAATTTAGGTAAGTTTGCCACACATATTAAACAATTTAACCAAATTTAATTAAATTTTGTACATACACAATATACACTAGAAGCATCGTACATAGAGCTTCTTTTTTATTTGAAATGAAATTTTGTGCGATAGCATTTAAAAGGATAATAAAGTTATTTATGGCATATCTCAGGGACCAAACAACCTATTTCCACCTAACTCTTCACACAAGTAGCACTACGGTAGGCCATGTAAACTTACATGTTTTAAGAGGCTCAGTAACATATTTTCTAAATGATGGCCCTCTAAATATTTCATGTCAGTAAACCCCACAATGACCCTATTTATGACTGATTAAATCCGAAGATTGTGCTCTGAATCCGACCTTCATAATGCAGTGCATTGCACGCTAGGTTATTGTACGAGGTTTTCTGGGTTCAAGTCCCTGGTAAGGCTCGTGTGTATTTGTAATTGTCTCACTGATGTTGCATACGGTTCTGGTTTCATTTTTAATGTTATTGCTTAAAAAAAAACCAATTCCTACCTATCAACTCAGCTTTTAAGAACTTATTTAAAAATTAATTGCACCCATGTTGAGAAAAGTAGACTTATCAGTTATATCAGTAACTTTTTGTTTAACCCTTTCAGGCCCACTTTAATTTACGGTTTCATGTATTGCAAACAATAATTTTTATGATGCGTACTGTACTTCAGTCGACGAAACGCTTGTTTCGTTGTCACAGTCAATGAGATGTGTGCTGTATGCTCGGATACAGTTATGTTAACCAATTATGACCTAGACCGATAAGACGGTTTGCGAATTATTTAACCACATGTAAGATCATTGGTCATTGAGCTTTGCAGTGTGCAGTACAGACCTACATGTGCGTAATGTGCACAGTTGTGTACACTGGGTCTGAGTGGGCCAATCACGTGTTTTCTACGACACCTCTGCAACGCACGTCGTGCCCCAGACAGGCGGAGTCGCTAACTCACGGCTGGATGTTGAAATGCCTCCGCACGAACCGCAGGATGACAGGAAGCTATGACGTCATCGCAGCGCCGTCTTGCGTATCAAGTCAGCGCTTTTCCTGACCAGCTGGTTCATGGCCGACTCTGAACGTTTCGACCCTTCAAGTCCCACATTCATTTACGGTTTCAGGTGTAGTAAAGAAGACATTTTTTTTTAATGCGAGCTGTACTTAAGCTGGCAAATACGTATATTGTTCCGTGGGGCCGCGGTGGCTGAGCGGTTAGCCTGCTCGCCTCCCTCCAAGGCGAACCTGGTTAAATCTCCGGGCACGGTCACTCCGGAATTTTTGCATGTGGGAAGCGTGCCGGACGATGCCGCTGGTCAGCGGGTTTTCCTCGGCAATATCCCGTTTCCCCCGCTCTTTCATTCCGGCGCTGCTCCTTTCTCACCTCGCTTCACCCTCATCGGCTCTAGAGACCTCGATGTTAACAGACACCCAACTCTCTTCACTCACTCTCTCGCATCTTGTTCCAGTTATCACAACCGATAAGCTGTAGTCTTTGTGTTCGGCTATGAGTGATATGGCGTAGTCGTAACGTAGCGTAGTAGTAAAAGGATTTACGAATCAACATGCAGGGGACATCATTGGGCTCTGAGACTTACGTTGTGCAGTACCGGTGAAATATAACCTACCTTTTGAAACTACCACATCGCCCTAATTGCACACGTGGTAGCTTAAATACTGACAGTTGCACTTGAATTAATAACGGTGGCGAATTATGATAACTGATTCTGTTACTTAACGTCTTATTAACACTTTGAGTGTTATCGACGTAATACTACATCACCTGAACTCAACTAACCTGTACGGAGTTTACCGTAACATTATGACATCCACACTCTTTGAAGTCACTGGCGACGAAACATTACATCGCCAGCAGTATTCATAATGTTCCCTGCAAAGTAACATCGCGCCAGTGACACTCAAAGTGTAGAATACTCAAACGAACATGATGGATCGTACATTATTCTTCGTAGCGAATGAACACGGAATTTGATGTTCGTCTTTTGCGCATGTTTCAAGAATTGCTAAAATAAATGTCGAATTCACGTATTTCAACAATGAGGCGACGTGCGTTTACGCGCTGTTTTAATCTCAAACCCACGCTTTTGCGAGATCAAGAAATGTTTTTTGTATAGTACCTAATTTCATCATGACTTACTAAAAAATAATGTGCTAGCATATCAGAGCATTTATTTGTGAAAACAGTGAGCTAATCGTAAGCCTCCATGACACGATAAAATTTTCCGTACAAGCTCGGGCGGATGCTTTCACGAGAGCTGCTACCCAAACCTGCATGCAAGAAGTTATGGAGGGTTCTTTGAANCGGATGCTTTCACGAGAGCTGCTACCCAAACCTGCATGCAAGAAGTTATGGAGGGTTCTTTGAAATAACCTATCAAACGATACATGCTGCCGCACACGTAAAGACGAACGCATGTTGTTTTAATGATTTTAATTCCGCAATTGCGGTTCAGGAACCATATTCACTCTCGACTTCTGCTGTTGTTACAACGGCAACTTTTGTCTTGAATGAACACGAATGTTTACCATAATTTTCACACAATGCTGTTGTACAATA